>JAJJKW010001816.1:0-29100 GCA_023805745.1 Isotricha sp. YL-2021b | reverse complement strand
TAAACATAAAATTGATTCTATCCACTATTGAAGTTATAAAAATAATAAAAATATAATTAAATTTTTTAAATCTCAGTTCTGAAATTCTTCTTTTTATATTTAAAATAAAAAAGAATTTATAAATTAGTTACAAAGATTAATGAGTAAAAAATTGAATAAATTTTGAGAAAATAAAAAAATTTAAAGAAAAAATGTTTCCAAAATTATTATAATTAGTTTATTCAAATGATTTAATAAAAGATATTCAATATTGTCCCAAATGTAATAAATAAAAGATAAGGGAGAAGTGAAAAAAATAATTGATGATTTAAAAGAAAAATAAATTAAGAAATATTAATGATTTGAGTATATATTTGATTTATATTTATAAAGTATATTTGAAGAAAATATTCTTTTATTTAAAATTTAAAAATAAGAAAAAGAGGAATAAAATAATAATTATTTTAGTAATTGCTTATTAATTTATCTTTATTTTTTTAAGTTTCCCATTTTTCATAAATAGAGTTAAATTAAAAAAATTTATAAAATTTATTAAAAAAAATTTTGGAAATCTTTTTTTTAATTAGGATACCTTCTTATCCCTTTTTACACATGTAAAAATTTAAAAAAAAGAAAATGAAAACTTTTATAATTAATATCATTCAAGACTTTTCAAAAAAAATTTTTAAATATTTCTAACCTAAATAAATGTACTTTAAAATTCTTTGAGAAAATTTTTCAGAAAAAATTAATTTGAATTCAAATATTAAAATTTTGAAATGTCTCAGAAATTATTGTTTATTAATTGAATAAAAAAAATAAAAATTTGGTTTTCTATATTTTGTGGTAATAGAAAACTTTTATTATGAAAACTTGATTTAATTTAAAAAATTAAAAAATTATCTTTTTCAAAATGATTAAAATTAATTATTTAATAAATATATTAAGAATCAATATTTTATGATTGATGTGAAAAAGAAAAAAATTTTTATTTAAACAATTCTAATTATAGATATCTATTTATAGAATAAACTTAAAAATTTTATAATCATTTCATTTTTTCTAAAAATTTTTTATTTATAGATTTATATTTAAAATTATTTCTATCAAATATTATATTTTCAATTTTTTTAAAATTAGATATATTCCTTGAAGAATTTATAGATTTATTTCTAATATTATCTAAACTATCTAAAATAGATTTACTACTAAAACAATTATTTAATTTTTTCTCTACAGAAGAATAATTTGTAATAGATCTTGTATTACTTAAATTTATTCTATCTGAACTTAATTCAGATAATTCACTCATATTAAAATATTTCTTTTTATTTCTTATATGAGGAAAAATTAAAGGAAGATGAATATAATTTTTATTTTGAATATTAAAATAATCATTATTCTCATTTTGAAATAATTCAGAAGGATTAAATAAAGGAGAAATAAAAAAACTTAATTTTCTTAATTTTACTCTTTTTTGAACTTTTTTTTCAATATCTTCATATTCATTATTTGATCTATTCATTGCTTTTATTCCATATTTATTTTCCATTTCTTGTTTACTTATTTTATTTTTTCTCATTTCTTTATGAATATATTCAATATCAGATTCATTTTTTTCCATTTCATCTTTTATTTTAGAAATTATTGAAGAATTTGATTTTTTTTTATATAATAATTTCTTTTGGAGTTTATATTTTTCTATTATTTTTTTAAATTGTGGTGAACATTTTTTTATCTTATCTAATTCTAATATTCTTGGCCTTGGCTTTAAAATTTTCATTTTTTTTAATTTTTTTTTTCTTTTTATCAAAATAATTCATTTTATAAATTTATATAAAAAAACAATAAATGTTTTAGAAACAATAATTTTTGTTTTTCAATAATAAATCATATATAATTTTAAATAAAACAAATTAAATAGATGAAAAAAATTTTAAAAAATAAAATTAATTTCAAATTTTTAGGTAAAACGAATGAAAAATTATAAAATCAATATTTAAATTTTACAAAAGATATTTATAAAATTTTATTATATAGGAGAAAAGATAATTTATAAAAACAAGAAAACAATAAAATATTGTTTTAGAATTTTATTATGCCTTTTAACAAGAATAAGACAATAAAAAATCAAATCAAATAAATCAGAGTTATATAACTTAATATAATAATGAATAATTCCTTTCTTAAAAGAACAGAAAAATGAAAAAAATATAAGTTATAAAACAACTTTATTTTTATATTATAAATTTTTTTGGATTCATATATTGAAATTTAATTAAAAATTATTTAAATATTATTTTTTAAAAAGTAATTTGAAATCAAAATTAAACAATATAAAAAAATAAAATATAAAATGAAAAAAATTATTAATAAATGAGTAATAAAGAAGAAATTCAAAATTTAGAAAAAATAACACTAAAAAAGGATTTATTATATTTTAAAGAAGATATATTAAAAGATTTAAAAAAAATAGAAAATAAATTAAACATAAAAATAAATGAAAATTTAAATATAATAGAATCAAAATATAAAGAAAATGAAGAAAAATTTAATTCAATAAATAATAGAATATTAACTTTATCAAATTTAATAACTATAGACAATAATTTAAGAGAAAAAGTAGAAAATTTAATTTTATATAAAGAAAAAAATGATGAAATATTAACTCAAATAGAGGCAAAATATAATTTATTATATAAAGATTTATATGATACAATATATAAATATGATAAAATGTTTTCTGAAAGTATAGTTTATCATGGAGTTATTGGAAATTTATGTAAATTTAAAAATTTCCATGAATTTATTGATTATGTTCTTTTACAATTAAAAAGTTTAATAAAATATAAAGAAACTAATATTGTTGATTTAAAAAGTTATAAAAATAATTTAGATAATATGATTCAAAGTTTCAAAATTAAAATAGATAATGTTATTAAATCTTGTTGTGAATATACTAATAGTAAAATTATTGAAAGTGAAAATAAAATAAATAATAATTTAAAAATTTATGATGATAGGATTGATGATATTATAATAGAAAATAATAAATATTCGATAAATTTTAAAAAAGATTTTGATAATTTAATTAAAGAATGGGATAAAATATTAAATATTAAAAATGAAATTTTTAATAGATTTGATTTTGAAATGAAAAACAATAAAGATATTATTAATTCAATTAATAAAAAATATGAAGGTTATAAAAAAGAATTTAATTTAATTAAAAATAGATTCACTCAATTAAGTGAATTTATTAAAGATGTTAGATTTAGATTTAATATTGGAGAAGATTTAAAAAAAAGAGAAGTTCTTCATATAAGTAAAAAATTAGATTTTTCTAAGAAACAAGTTCTTGATGATTCAAAAAATTTAGAAAATATTCATCATAATAATTATAATGAAAATAATAATAATATTCATTTTGAACATAATATTATAACTCATTCAAATCAAACTAATAATAAAGACAATTATAAAGAAAATAAAGAAAATTCTATAGAAATTAATTTAGAAAAAAATGAAAATAAAGATTCAAATAATATTTTAAGTAAAGAAATTAATAATAACATAAGAAATAATATAAAAGAAGATAATAATAAAAATCAAAATTCTGATGATAATAATCAAATCAATCAAATTGATAAAAAAAAAAATATTTCTCCGAAAATAAAAAAAGAAGAAAAAAAAGAGAAAAGAATGATAAAAAATAAATTACATAATAATAAAAATAGGAGATTTTCTGTAGAAGTAAAAAGTAATTTTTCATTAATAGAATCAAGTAAAAATTTAATAGAAAATTTAAAAGAAAAAAAACCAAATGAAAGTTTAGATAAGCATTTAAATAATTCTCAATTTGAAAATTTAACTTTAGAGACAAATATTAATAAAACAAAAAATCAAGATTATTTGAAAACATTTTTGGATGAAATAAAAAAAAACAAAACAACAAAAAATAATAAACATGAAAATGATTCAAATGAATTTGAAAATTCTTTTGAATTAAATTATGAAAAAAATGAAGATGAACAACTTAAAAAAAATCAAGGAAAAATAAATATTATTAAAGAAGAAGAAAATGAGATAACAAGAAATGATAATTTCAATGAAAGAAATATTTTAAAAAATAAAATGTTACATTTAAATACAGAATTGAAAATTAAAAAAGAACAAATTTTAACTCAAAGTAAAAGTTATTCAATTTTACCAAAAATTTTCAATGAAAAAAATTATGAAAAAATTAAATTTGAAAGAATACAAAGTTCAAAAATGCCAAAAACAACAAGAAATGAGATAGAAATATATAATTTAAATAATAATATTAATCATGAATCAAATTTTAAAACAAATGATGATTTTAAAATATCTTCAATAAATAATCAAAGTCATAAAAATTTTATCAAAAATTCAATTCAAATTATAAATGTTAAAAATAATAATAAAACTTCTGAAAAAATAAATAAAAAAAACAATAATATTATCCAATTTAATAATCCTAAACATAATAAAAGTAAAAAAGGAAATTCAGTGATTAATAATAATAAACATATTCAAAAATTAGAAGAATTAGTTAAAGATATTAAAGTTCATATTCCAGATTTTCAAGTTTATTATGGTAAATCTAATTTAGATAATAAAAAAAGTTATTTAAATATTTTGAAAAATTTTCCTAATAATAATAAAAGTTTTGTACATAAAGATAATAGTTATTCTTATTCTCAAGAAAGGAAAGGTTCTAATAATTATTATTATAATTTAATGATGAATGAAGATTATAAATCTCCTGAGAAAAAGAAAATATCAAAAGAAAAAGAATTAAAAAATAGATTTATAGATTTGAAAAATATATAATTTTTTTGTTAATATTTAGAAATAAATTAAATAAATAATATACTATTAGAAAAATATTTTTTTATTAAATATTCAAATATAAAAAAAAATTTTTAGCTTTCATCAAAACTCATATTAACCATTGAAGTATCCATATTATAAATTTCATCATTAATATCTTTTTCCGAAGTTAATGCATGTGTAACAAAAGAATTATTAAAATCTGTTACAGTAACAGATTTAATTTTTTCATTAGTAAAAATAATTTTAAAATCATAATGAATTTTTTTACAAAATTTTTTTTCTTTATTTAAAGTACTATTTCTAATATAAACACAATTAATTCTATAATATGATGAAATAATAAATTGGATATTTAAGAATAATAAAGAGATATTTTTACAAATTATATTTAATTTATTATTTTCTTTAAAAATAGATATAATTATTATTATTATTGGATATGTTAAAGAAAACAAAGAAAACCAAAAACAATATTGAGAATATCCTTTTAAAATAATTTTATCAGTTATATTTTCTTTATTCCAAGACATTTTTAAATAAGGAATTGAATAAATAAAAAAAAAAATATTTGGAATAAAAATTAATATTTCATATATATTTGATTCATTATCTTCTAAACTTTTTGAATTAAAAAACCAATTAGTTGATATGTATAATTTTTTATTTAAAGTAATGTCATATATAACAAATAATAAAGTATGTAAAATTCCAAAAAAAAAACTGAATATATAAAAATTTGTAAAAGAATAATTTTTTAAGGTAATAGTTGAATTCCTCATATCTTGATGAATTAAATCTTTATCTTTTGTTGAATAACTATATAAATAAGTTAATGTTCTTATATTAAAGAAAATTATTGTTATATAAAAAAAATTAAAAGATATGGAAATAACACAATTCTTTTTATTATTAAAATTGTTGTTATCATATATTCTTATTATAAATAATATTTCAAAAACAGATTCTATTATTGTTATTAATCGTAATATAATTTCTAAAATTATCATTATAAAAATAACTTTAAAATAATTGATTCTAAAAATTTTTATTTTGCAATGTATTTTAAAAATTAAAATTAACTGAAAAAAAGTGAAGAAAGAAACTAAAAAAGTAAATGGAACAATTATTATTGAAATTATCCAATCAATTTTATCATCATCCATTAAAAAAAATTAATAATAGTAAATTAAATTAAAAAAAAATAATTTGATATGAATATTTATTTTTATTTAAAAAATAAATCAATAGAAATGAACCTAAAATTATTTTTAAATTGTTTCCAATTTACTTTTTCTAATGTTATTTATTCTTTAATAAAAAATTATGATTTTCATTTTTTAGAAGTAAAAAATATATCATAAACCATTTGTTTTTTAAAAAAAAGAATACATCAAATAAAAAAAAGTTACTTTTAAAAGATGATAATGAAAAGAAAAAATTTGAGATAATTTTTCAAACTTTTAAGAATATAAGAAATTAATAAATGAATATGAAGATTAAATAATGAACAAAAATCAGAAAACACATAAGAATAATTGAAAAAGTAGATAAAAGAAAGAGAAAACAAAATAATAATTCTAATCATTGTTTTGAAAATATTTATAATAATGAAAATTTCAATAATTTTATTAAAATAGATAAAAGGGGGGAATAATAATGAAATATATAATGAAATTCCAAATATATTATTTTACAAGATGTTCAAAAGCTTAACAAAAAAAATGTAAATTATATTAATAATTTATAACCATTAACAAAAAATAGGATGATAAACATAATTATATATGTAAAAAACATATTATTATTCTGATAAAAAAATTTACTATTTGAATATTATTAAAAAAACAATTTGAGACTTATAAAAGGAATTGGGTTTATTAAAATTTTATTAAATAGAAAAGTATTATAAAATACTTAATATTTGGAAAAAATATAATGTATTTTTGTTATACTTTTGATTGAATTTGTGAATATTCATTTTAAACTTTAAATTATTTTGAAGTAGGATTTTATCTGAAGTATAAACAGTGATGAATTTAAAAAGTTATGAATTTATTATTAGACAATGAGGAAGGAGATATTTTTATTTAGATTATAGATTTATTTATTATTCTAGATTTAAAAGACTTTTAATAATTTTATATTTAGATGAATAATTTAAATAAATAAATAACAGAATTTTTTTTCCATTATATTATTAATAAGATTTAAATTACTAAAAAATATTTTTTTTCTTATAAAAGATAATTTAATATCTAAATTCTTTTATTAACTTCAAAAAAATAAAAAAAAAGTGTCAAATAATTTAAAATTAATTTTAAATATTTTAAATCTTAAATATTTAAAAGTTAAAATAATCCTATTTAAATTAAAGCTTCAGTATTAATAAATTGATCAATATTTAAATTAAAAAGATCTTGAATAACTTCTTTAACAGCGAATAAAATTTCAACTTGAGTAATATTTAATAAATCTTTTCTGATAAATAAATGTACAATTAAAAAAGAAGAAAATAATTTTTTAGGATAATAACTCATAATAAAATATTTCCATAATAAAATAATAGTTTGAATATCAAAAGTAGCAGAAGAAGCATTTAAATCATAAACATTTTTAACAATATCATAAGCTTCTTCTAAATATTTCATTTTTTGATTTGGTTCTCCTTCTAATTCAAAAAATGTCATATATCTTTTAAAACTTTTTTTAAAATCTTCAACATGATAATCATTTGGAAAAAAATTTTTATCTGTTAATGCTTTTGCATTTGTAGCTAAATTTAAATTTAAATCATCTTTTTCAACATCATCTGGTTTTAAATATATTAAACTAAAATTCTTTGTTAATTCTTTATCCTCATTTGCATAATAATCTACTGAATTTAAACCTTTTTTTAAAGCAATTTTTAAAGCATATTCAAAAACTTTTTTTACTACATTTTCATCATTTAATACATTTTCTTTTATATCATTTTTCAATTTTTCATTTTCAAAATATTCATCAACTCTTAAATAGTGTTGAATTTGAAGAATATTTTTTTTTTTTTCTTTCTTTATATTATCTTGTTCTTTTTTTTTTCTCTTTTCATCTGTTATTTTAAGTTTTTCCTTTTCTTTTTTTTCATCTATTATAATATTAGGAAAATTTAAAATTTCTAAATCTAATTGAGGATCTTCATCAGTTGTAGAATTTGATTCTTCTTTTTTTAATTGAAAAAGATTAATACAACCTTCAATAATATTATCCTCTTTTTTATTTACATATTTAACAATTTTACTATTTAACTCATAGCAAGAATTTTCACTTTTGTTTATTTGAATTAATAAATTACCATCTTTATCGTGATTTGAAATTTTATTTAAAAGTTGTGCTTCTTTTTCAGTTAATAAATTTAAATTTGAATAAAAATTATATAATTGTGTACTTTTATCATTAATTATTTTTATTGATTCATCGAGATCATTTTTAATTTCATTAAATAATTCTTTATTATCTTCTTTTATATAATTGTCATTTAAATTTTTCATTGAAGAAATTATATTATTTCCATACCATTCAATTGAAACATCAAGATTAATTCTTAATATAATAATTTTTCCATTTTTAATTAATTCTAAAGTTTCTTTCATAAAATCTAAAAAATTGTGGATTTTTTCTAAATCATAATCCTTCTTATTTAAATTACTTAATCCAAATAAAAAAACAATTAATTTATCTTCAATTTCTATGAATTCATTTATAATTTTTTTTTTTTCTTTGGGTAATTCGTCTTTTTTATTAAAACATTTATTCATTCTTTTTTCAATTTTAAAAGGAAAGTTAATTTTTTGACATATATTGAAATCATTGAATTTAAAATTTTTTTTTTTTTCTAGAATCTCTTGAAAAAATTTGTGTTTCTGAGAATCAATTTCAAATTTTTCCTTTTTTTTTTCATCAAATTTTTCGATTATTTCTATAATAGAATTTTGAATGTCATTATACGAACAAAAAGATGATTCAAATATTGATTCTTCTGGTTTTTCTTTTAAAATTTCCCAATTTTTTTCTTTGATAAAATTATCTAAACTTTTTGAAAAATGAATTTTTTCATAAAAGTCATTATCAAATATATCATATATTGTAGTTAATTTTTTTTTAAAAAACATCATATTAAAAGGAGCAAAAATAATATTTCCATCTTCTTGATTTGAATAAAACTTTCCATCGATAAATCTTTTAATAACTTGATTAATTATTTGAGTTTTTTCTTGTGTTTCTTCTGAGATAACATTTTCTTCATATATTAATTCAAAATAAGGAAAAGAATTTAATTTAAAAAGAAGTAATTCAAAAAAAAATGTTTTTATAACTTTAACAACAACTTCTTTATTTTTAAATTTTTTTTCAACTGATTTTTTTAACATTTTTAAAATGCATTTAATTAGATTTGGCATTTCATTTAAAGAATCTCCTAAAGTTAATAAAATATTTTCTACACATCTATAAGCTACATATATACTAAAAGCATAATGATAATAATAGTCTTGTTCCATATATTCTCCAGAAAGAATATTAATCAATTCTTCTATTTCAAAGTTTCCTAATCCTTCTTCTTTTAATTGATTATGTAATTTAAATCTTACAAATTCTGAATATTTAAAATTTGTCTTTTCTTTAATAGGTTCAATTGTTTCCTTTATAAAATCTTTTAGTTTATTTGTTAATTTATATCGGTTCATATTAAATTCTTCATCACAAATTTTGTTTTCATTTTCATCCATTGTATTTTTATATTTATTCATATCTTCTTCAATTAATTGTTTTGTTGCTTTATCCATTTTTTTCATTTCATCAAATAACCATTTTCCGTTATTGTTAAATTCAATTGTTTTAAATTGATAACTTAAAATATTTAAAAAATATTGTTTAATATGTTTTTGCTTATACAAACATTTTAAACAATAACCAAACTTATTCTTAAATAGTTCTGAAATATCTTCTTCTTTTTCAATATTTTTTAAATCATCTTGTAAAAAACAATAAATTAAAGCTAAAACATAATCTTCTGATTTTTTTTCTGTAATTGGACTTCCATAATATAAATTTATAAAAAAATCAAATATTTTTTCCATTTTATCTTTTTCACCTCCATAGGATAAAATATTATAAACAAATTCAGGTTTATCTTTCATAAATTCGAAAAAAGAATAATGTGGTTTTCCAGGTGATACTTCTATATTTGTATATCTTAAATTTTCTAATTGTGGAATTTTTTCATCTTTCATCATTAAAATATCTGAATAAAATTTTAGAGTTTTCCATTCTAAGTCTTCTTTTAGTGTTTTTATTTTTTCAAATACTAATAACATTATTGAATATTTATTTTACAAGAATCATATTTTGAAGCTTCTAATTTTACTTTATCTTGAAGATTTTTAAATTGATTAAAAATTTTTTCTCCTTTTCTTAATTCTTTGATAATATTTGGTGAATCATTTTCTTGGACATTTTCTTCTTTACTCATTATAATATAAATAAAAAAAAAATTATATTTATATTATATGATACACAAAAAAAAAATAGCAAAAATTTTCTATTTCTATTTATAAGTTAAAACTTTATATAAAATATTGAAAAATCCTTTTAAAAAAAATTTAAATTTTCAAATTAATTTTTTTCTTAAATTATTGTCTTCAAAAAACAATTTAATTCGATTTTAATAAAAAAAGAGAATTTTTTTATTGAAATAATATTCAAAGTTGAAATTTAAATTATGTCTCTTAAATGATTTTATTATTTTTTATTCATTTTTTTAAATTATTTAATATTCAATTTCAGATTAAAGTTCTTTATACTTTTTTTAAAACATTAGTTTTACCAAATTATTAAAATTTTAATTAAATTTTTATTTATCATATCTACTAATATTAATTGTCTTTTCATGATGATTTAATTATTGTTTTTTCTATATTAATAAATATTTCTTTCATTTCCTTTTCATTTTCTTCTCTTTTTTATATGATTCAATTGATTCTTTGTATGTTTTAATTATCATTTTTTCTATTTTATACTCTTTTTTTCTACTATTTTTTAGATATAATTAATTATATAATACTTTTTATCTGGTAAAAAGAAAGTAATTATTTTAACAAATAATTTTTGATTTTTTATTAATTGAATTGAATTTTAATTTTTTTAGAAAATTGTATGAAAAACAAAAATAGTAACTGAATTATTTTTATTTCATTTTCAAATTATTGAAACAATTTTTTCTTAAATTTATTATTTTCTGAATAGTTATTTAATTTTTCTATTTAAATTCCATTATTATCTTCATTCTATTTTGGATTATTACTATTCAATAATTTTCTAATTTACTTTATGTTTTTTCCTAACATAAAATAGTTCTAATAAAGAAATTCGGATTTAATATGACATTTATATGTAAAAGAAAAAAATATTTTTAAATATTAAAAAATAATTAGAATATTGTATTGTCTTTTATTAATTTAAAATGAATTTTCTTTTCATGTTTTTAATTCATTAGGTGTTGAATTTGAATTTCCATATTGTTCTTCAGTAACTTTAAAAAGTAGTTTAAATTCAAAACTTTTTGATATAAATCTTTATGAAAATTTAAATTATTTAGGATAATGATATTTTAAATTTATCTAATTCTTTTTATAATGATTTATGTGTTAATTTTTCAATAAATGGAAATGGATAGAAGAAAAATAATTTATCCTGGAAAAAATATATGTTATAAAAATTGTGATTATGAATATTTTGATAACAAAGAAAAAATTATTTATTGTAGATGTAATATAAATATAAATAATGAATTAAATGATTTAAATAAAATAGATTATAATGATTATGATAAAAAAAAACATTTTATAAATTATAAATTTGTTAAATGTACTAATTTAGTTTTAAATATAAATATCTTAAAAAGAAATTTTAGTTTTTATTTAATGATATTTATTATATTTCTTCAAATAATAAATTATTTTTATTATTTATGTTCATTTGAAGAATCATTTAATGCAATAATAGAACTTTTAAATGTTGAAATTCCAAAAAATATTGTTATTCAAAATAAACAAAATATTATTTTAGGCAAATTAAAAGAAAATAATGATGTAAATTCTTCAAGATTGAAAATAAATAAAAAAGAAAATGATATAACAATTGAAGAAGAAATTAGACAACATAATTTAAATAGTTTAGTTTCAAATATTGATTATTTTATTTATAATGATGCTTTACAAAAAGATTCAAGAAATTTTTATACTATATTAAAAAATTTAATTCAAGAAAAAAGTATTTTAATTAAAACTTTTACTAAACAATCAATTGTTGAATTTCAATCTATTAATTTTTCAATATATTTATTATATTTATCTTTTCTATTATCCTTTAATGTTTTATTTTTCAGTGAAAATTTTATTTCAGAAAAATTTAGAAAAAAAGGAAAAATATCTGTCAAATCAATTTTTGAAAAAATGTTTTATTCAAGTTTTTTTAATATGATAATAACAAAAATAATTTTATATTTCAGTGAATATAAAAAAACTTTTAATCAATAATTTATGAATTTCATGGGACAAAAGATTTTAAAGATATTGCTTTAATAAAAATTAAAGATATAAAATTTAATTCAAGATTATTTTTATTATTTAGTATTTTTATTAATATTGGTTTATTATATTTTATAACTGTTTTTTGTGCTTTATATCAGAAAACTCAAATTTCTTTGTTTTTTGGATTTTTTTTTAGTTATTGCTTTTCAATTACTATATTCTTTATATTATGTTTGTTAGTTTCAATGCTAAGATTTATTTCATTATATAGTCAATTTGAAAGATTGTATTATGTTTCATTTTATTTAAGACGATTTATTTAAATGATAATAAAAAATAAAAATTATAAATAATATTATTACATTATCATTAAAAATAAATATATTTTCCAAATGAATATTATATTTAAAAATTTTTGAATTGAAATTATTTGTTTTTTTGTTTTGAATAAAATAAAAAGATAAAATAACAATTAACTGTTGTTTAAGTTAAAAACAGATTTTTGAAATAATTTTTGAAAAAAAATAAAAAGTTTAAATATTTTTTAAGTTTAAAATTTAAATTTAATTAATTTCAAATACACATAAAGATAAATTTTTTCAATAAAAAGTTATTTTTTTTAATAAATTTTAGATAAGAAAAATTTTAAAAAATATCAAAGATAAAATGATTTATTGAAAGGAATAATGTAATTTAAATTCTTAATATTAATAATATAAAAAACATTAGAATTAAATATATTTTTTAGTCGCTTTTATTTTTGATTAATTTTATTTAATAGAAAAATATAAATATATTTGAAACAATTATAATAATTTAAAAAATGTCAAATGAATCTTCATGGGATATATCTAGAATAATAAATTATATAATTACTCCAATACCAAAAACAATTTTTGAAAAATATATTTCAAAAATTTTTACTTCAATATCTGAATCTAGTAATAATGAATCAAATAAAAATCCAGATTTAAATATTATATCATTTACACATTATCTAGATTTACCTTTATTTATCTCAGAAAAAATTTTCAATTCAATTAAAAAATCAAATGAGAAAGAAATTAAAAGAGAAGAATTTTTAAATTTTTTATCAATATTATATTATGGAACATTAAAAGAAAAAGCAAAATTAATTTTTGAAATTATAGATTTTGATAAAGATAATTATATAACAATAGAAGATGCAAAATTATTATCTTATCATTTTCATATTTTTAAAAATATATATAAAGATGATGTAGATTTAAATTTAATTGATGAAATAGTAAATGGAATTTTTGAAAGAGATAAAGAATTAAATTATAATGAATATATAAAAAGAATTAATACTCAAAATAGTGATATATTTTTTTTGTATATTATGTTTTTTTTTAAATTTAAACCTTGTACAATTAATGAATTAAAATTATTTGAAAAAAATATTCATTTAGAAAAACATTTGAAACATGAAGTAAACTCAAAAAATTTATATGATTTATCTCCAATAAAACCAACAAAGAATTTATTTTTTTATTATAAAAAATATTTAAAAATAGAAAATCCATTAATTGAAGAAGAAAGTGAAACAGAAGATGAAGAAATTTTAACTGATTTAAATATATTTGAAAATGATTTTAAAAAAATAAAAGATAATTTTAATATTACAAAAGATAAATCAACTTATAGAAATAGTGTAATTTCAGCACCAAAATTATCTCAAAATAATTTATTAAAAATAAATAAAAGTTTAAAATTTGAAAATATTTTAGGAAATTGTAAAACAATTATTGATGAAAAATTTTATTCATTTCAAAGTGAATGTGAAATTGGAAGTAGAAAAAAAGTTTCTGATTTTGAAAAAGATGATATTCCTTATAAAAAAGTTCATTTATATTTTTCTGGAAATTGTTTATTTACCTATGAAAAACATTATGAAAAAGAAAATAAAGATGAAAATAATATTATTAAAAATAATGAAAATAAAAAAAATTTAAATGAGGAAAAGTATCATTATCATCATCATCATGAAAAGCATTATTATGATAAATTAAATTTATATATTATAAAAAAAATTTTAGAAATAGAAGAAGTTGAAAATTTAGTTTTAATATGTTATATAATAGGTTTAAACCCAAAAGTATTAGAAATTAATTTTCCAAATGAAAAAACAAAAAATAAATTTTTAAATATAATAATAAAATCAACAAATTTTAGAAAATTAAAAGATTATTATGATACAGATATAAAAATAGGAAAAGGAGGATTTGCAAAGGTATTTATGGGAAAAAATAAATTAAATAATAAAAAGGTGGCAATTAAATGTATAGAAAAAAATTATTCTACTCCAATTGAAGAACAATCATATTTTTTTTGGGAATTGTCAATCTGTAAAACAATTAAAAATATAGAATATCCTTATTTTATTAAAATAAATGATATATTTGAATCCCTTTCTCATGTTTATATTGTAATGGAATATGCAGAAGAAGATTTGGAAAGTAATTTAAAAAAAAAATGGCCAGATATTAATTTAATATATGATTATATTAAACAAATTGCAAATGGAATTTTAACTTTAAATAAATTTGGAATAATGCATCGAGATTTAAAAATAGAAAATATTATAATGTCTTATGAAAATGACAATGATATTAATGATGAAACAAATTATGAATTAAAACCAATTTTAAAATTAATTGATTTTGGTTTATCTAAAATTATAGGATATCATGAATCAACAAATGAAACTTATGGAACTTTATTATATGTTTCTCCTGAAATAATAGAAAAAAAAAATTATAATTATAAAGAGGATGTTTGGTCTTTTGGAGTAATTTGTTATTTTTTATTATGTAAAAAAATGCCTTTTATAGGAATTGAAAATGATTTTATTAATTATTCTAAAAATACTCAATTTAAGATTATTAAGAAAAATATTGAAGAAAAAGAAATTTTTTTAGATGAAAATGATTTTTCAGAATCTAAAGCAAAAATTATAGTTAAAATAATTAATATGAGTTTAATTAGAGATATTAATAAAAGAGCTTGGATTCAAGATATTGTAAATGTATTAAATCAAATATAATATAAATGTAAATTATAACCATCAAAATAATGTTTATATAAATTTGTAAAATAAAACATTTGTAACTGTAATTTATGGTAATTCCATTTTAATATTAAAAACCCAATATGATTATTGAACAATTAATGGAAAAATTGCTTTACTTAATTTTTATAAATTATATATTATAATTATATATATATATTTAAAAATAAATCTAAAGAAAAAAGTTTATTTTTATTTTTAAAAATGGAATCAACAGAATTTCATGAAACAATAACAGATGCAAAGGAAATAGCAGCAATAAAAAACTTTAAAAATACCTTAGCAACAATAACAGATGTAAAAGATAAAAATTTAATAACTCCTGAAATATTAACAAATGATGATTTATTAATTCATTTTTTAAGAGCAAGAAAATTAGATATTCAAAAAACAAAGAAAATGATATTAAAATATCTTCATTGGTTAGTAGATTCAAATGTAGAAGATATATATTTAAATTTTAAAATGCCAAATATGGAAGAAATAAAATTATACTATTTACATGCATATCATAAAACATCAAAAGAAGGATGTCCAATATTTATACAATTTATAGGAGAAGTAGATATAGAAAAATTATTTTCCTATGCTCCAAGTACAGAATTTACAAAATATTCAACAAAATTATATTCAACAATGGAAAGAGATTTATTTCCAGCATGTTCAAAATATTTTAATAAATATATTCATGGTTTAGTATCAATAATAGATTTTAAAAATATGACAAAAAATATGTTTAATAAAAAATTAAGAAATTTAGTAGAAACAGATTTAAATATATGTCAAAATTATTTTCCAGAATGTTTAAATACTGCAGTTGTAATAAATGCAGGATTATTATTTAAAGCAGCTTATGCAGTTTGTAAACCATTTATTGATAGTAAAACAAGAAGTAAAGTTCATATATTTTCTGATGATTATAAAAAGTTTTTATTAAATATTATTGATGAAGAAAATTTACCTACTTTTTTAGGAGGAAAATGTACTTGTGGTGATGAAGGTTGTATGTGGAGTTATGAAGGTCCTTGGAAAAAAAATGCTAATGAAATTGTTAGTGAAGAAATTAAAAAAAGAAGATGGGATGTTATGGTTAAAAAATTCGGGGAAAATGTTATGAAAGGTGTTGTTGTTAATAAAAAAATTAATTTAGTTCCTCCATAAATTTTATTATTTGAAATAAAAAAAAGGCTTTTTAAAGTTTTTTTTTTTTGGATGATTGAGTTTTTTTTTTTTTTGTGAATTTATTAGTTTTTGGTTTTTTTAAGTTTTATTTTTATTAGAAATATTATAGTACAAAAATCTTTTTTATTTTTTTAAATTTTTTTTTTTATATTATTAAATTATTGAAAATAAAAATAATTTATTAGCCTTTTTAAAAATTTTAATAATTATTAATGATAAGTTATTTATATAAATAAATAAAAAAAAAGCTAATAACAATTCATTAAAAAACTACTTTTTAAAAAATAATATACTCAAAAAAATAAAAATTGTTAATTTGATAAAACCTTTCTTACAGTGAAATCTTTCATTGAAATTTTCGAAGGTTTTTTACCTAAAATACTTTTATGTTGAGATAATATAATATTAAATTCTTTAATTTTATTAAAAATATTAAATTGTTCAATATTCTTAGGTTTTTCTTTAAATTTTCCTTTTAAAAATAATTGTTGATAGTCTTTAAAATCATATTTTAATTTCATTTGATTATGATGAATATTATTTTCAGAAAAAGTTTGTTTCAAATCAAAATCATTGTTTCTTGTTCTTTTTGAACTTAATCTTGAAGTTAAAAAAAAGTCATTTTTAATATTATCTAAAGGTATTCTTTTAATTTTTGATTTTATTTCATTTTCTTCTGAAAATTGCCTTAAATTTGGAAAAACTCTTATTTGTTTTAATTTCTTTTCAGGGAGATTTTTTAAAGATATTTTAAATAATTTTTCTTCTAATTCCAAAATTTTTTTGTTTTGTTGTTCAATATAATATAAATATTTGAATTCTATATTTTTTAATTTTTCATTTTTTTCTTTCAATTTTGCTTTTAAATAATAAAAAATTGACTTAATATCAAAAATTTTTTCTTCTTTTTTCTCTGGAATGAAAATTGCTTTGTCTTCTAATTCTTTTATGTAATACTTTAATTCTTTAATTTCTTCTTCTAAATTTAAATTTTTATCTATTATAATTTTTATTTCTTTTTCTGGTTCTTCTATAATAATATTTTGAATATTGAAATATATTTCTTTTAATTTTTTTTTCAATTTAACTTCATCTTCAATATTTTTATCCATATAACTTCTAATAACTATAATAATAGATTTAAATGTCTCATCTAAATATTTATTCTGATATAGTTTTGAAAAATGACAATCATTATCAGACATATTTTTTTTAAAAAAACAAAAGAAATCGAATTTTTTTGAATAATTAAATTCATAAAAAAATATTGAAAATTCAAAAATAATTTTTAATAGTTTTTTCATTGAATTTAAAAAATAACTAAATAAATAAAATGGACTTTAGAAAAAAGAATGAATTTAAAGGAAAAATGAAAGTATTATATGATGATTTATATTTTCCACATAAAAGTCCAACTAAAACATCAAACTTTAAAAGTAAAATTTCAAAAAAAGAAAGAAGTGAAAAATTTAGAAGTTTGAATAAATTATTATTATTACCTGGAAAAATAGAAAGACCACAAAAAACAATTATAACATTAATAGAAGAAACAAAAAGGGATTGTTTAGATTATAAAACATTCTTAAATATAGAAACAGGAAAAAATTCATTTTTTGAAAATAATAAATTTAAACATCCATCAAATTTAGCTGGAGTAAATAAAGAAATTTCATTTAAGTTTAATAATAATTTAAATTTTCCTTTTGATTTTATGAATGAAAAATCTACTATAGAAAATAGAAATGAAAAACTTAAAAAAGAAATTTTTAATAAAATTAATATGAAATGGAATAATAGTAATTCAAATCTTTCTACCATAAATAAAACTTATAGAGATATTGAATCTTCTATGGTTTCAAATAAAACTATGTTTTAATTATATTAATTTTTTTTTTTAATAGAAATTTTAAATCTTATTAATTTAAGTAATATTAATTGTTTTAGAATTAAAAATAAATTAAAATTTATTAAAACCATATATTAAAAATTTTAATATTCATTCTTATATTTGATAATTATTATTTTATTATCATGAAATTATTATTAATAATATTTTTTATTATCTTTTTATATTATATTAGTTACTTTAAGTTTTTTTTCATTTTTTCTAAATAATTTTTTAAATCAATTAATTTTTTTTCAATTAACTCTTTTTTTTCATATATTTTTTCTTTATTCCCTTTTTTTTCATTGATTTCAATAATTTGATTATTATCTTTATTTATAGTTATTTTATAATCAATATTGGAAAAATTAAAAAAATATTTTTTATAAGTTTTGCAATTTTTTTTATTTATTTCAAAATTAGAATCAAGTAATAATGATTTAATTATATTTAAATACTAAAAAAGTTAAAAAAAACAATTTTACATATTTATTATTATTTTTTTCTAAATTATTTTCACATTTTTTCTCATTATTTACAGAACCATTTTCTATTCTAATAATTCCATTATTAAAGCTTACAATTGGTTTTTTTCCTTCTTCTAATTCAAATTTAATATTTAAATTCTTTTGTTTTTTATTTTTTTTTTCTTCCCTTCTCTTAGTTTTACATCCTAAAATAGAATTTTTTGTTTGAGAAGAAGTTGAGATATTATTATTTTTTAAAATAATAGTTTTTTTTTTCCTTAATTTTTGAGAAATAAATTTTGGATTATTTGAATAGTTTATAAATAAATCTCTTGTATAACTTTTTATATCATTTTTTGGATTGTTTATTTTTAATTTTAGTTTTGATGATTTTAAATTATGAAATTTTTTTAACAATAAAAAATCAAATTCACTTTTTGGTTTATATTTTTGTTGATTTATATTTTGAAAACATTTTTGGTAATTTAATGAGGAGATTTTGAAGGAATTATCAGAATCAATTAATTGTAATATATTGTTTTTATTTGATGGATTCACATTATTATCTTGCAAATTCATATTTAATAATTTTTTATCTATAATTATTTATATACTTTGAATAACTAATTTTTATTCTTTATTATTAAAAAAAAAGAGTTGATTTTTTTCTCATTACATTTAAAAAAATAATTTTCAAAAAAAATTAAAAAAAAGAAAAAAAAATAATTAAAATCCTCAAAAAAATATATAAACAAATAAACAAAAAAAAAATATATATAAAACTTAAAAAAAAAAAAACATCATTCATCAAATTCCAAATTTCTAACTAATCCAATAACATTCCTACTAAGTAATTTTTCATATTTCATTTGTTCAGGTTTTAAATATTTTCCCATTTCCCAATGTCCTTGAAGCCAAAAATCTTTTTTTCCATCTTTAAAAACTCCATATTTAATATTATTTCCTTTAACTTTAATTCCAATTCCATTTTGTTTTCCTTTATCCCAAAATCCAACATAAGCAATAATAGGTTTTAAGCTCCAAATAAAAACTCCAAAACCGCTTTTTAAATCTTTAAAATAATTTCCAATATATTTATTATTATTTCTCCAAGTAAAAATACCTAAACCATGCATATTACCATTTAAAACTTGTCCTTTATAAAATTTTTCATCTCCATATAAAATAAAAGCATAACCAGTCATTTGATTATCTTTCCATTCTCCTTGATAAATTGTTCCATCAGGCCAACGATAAAGTCCAATTCCATTTCTTTTATTATTTAAAAATTCTCCTTGATAAAAAGTTTGATCATCCCATAATTCACATCCTATTCCTATTAAATTATTTCTATTCCATATTCCTTCAAAATAACAATTTGATGTTTTATAATAACCATATCCTTCAGGAACATTATTCTTATATTCTCCTCCAAATATTGATAATGTTTCTGAATTATAAAATTTACATATTCCATTTATTCTATTATTTAAAAATCTACATATTAATTTACTGTTGTCTTCCCATGTTATTATTCCTAAACCATTTTTTTTATTTGTTGTTTTGTCCTTTTCTCCTTTAAATTTTATTGTTTTTTCTAATTTTTTTAAAAAATATCCATGTATATCATCTTGACTTATGTAACGTAATGTTGTCTTTTTTAGATTTATTTTTGATGATTTTGGTTTTATATTTTGATTTGATATATTTGGAACAAAAGAAACTGAAGAATTTAATATGGAATTATTTAATGATGATGATATTTCAGAATAATTTTCGTCATTTTTTTTGATATTTAAATTATCTTTATTTGATGAACTATTATATGAAGATATAAAAGAATTTTGAAAAAGGTTTTTTTGCTTTTTTCTATAATAATATTTTCGAAATGCTTTCTGAAGTTTTATTATATTTTGGGTTAGGAAAAAATAATTATTTGTTGGAGTATAAGGAATTATTAAATCATTTTTTTCACTATGATCTGAATTTAAAAAAGATAATTCTTCTCTGTTCTCTTGAATATTATTATTATTTAAATTTTGTTTATTGGGATTTTCCTCATTTATAAATGTTATTCCTTTATTATCTTTTATTGTTATACTTGCTGATTTTGAATTACAAGTATTTGTATTTCCCATTTTTTATTTCATTAAAAAACTATTTAAATAAAATTAAAAATTTGACTTTATTTTAATTGTTTTAATTAAATTATTTTTATTATTTTGACTATTGTAAAAAATATTATTATTTATATGGATGATGTGGAGGAAATAATTTTTGTAAATAATGAAAAAATTCTTTTATTTGGAAGAAGAAAGGTATGAAAAACAACTCTAGTAAAATATTTTGAAAAATCAATTTTTATTGAAGAATATATTCCTAAAAAAAAGAAAAATATATTTAAAGAAATATTTTAGATTTTGAATCATATAGAATTTTAGATACAAAAGAAATTTATATTTAAATTTTTTTGAAATTCAAATAATTGATAACAATGATGTGAATGAAACATATGAAGAAGAAATATTAATTATTTCAAGATATATGAAAATTGTTTTAATCAATGTCATTTCGCCATATTTATGATTGATATATCAAATATTAAAAGTTTTAATTAAATTAAGGAAATATTCCTAAATTATATTTACAAAACAATCCAAATTTAACAAATATTTTATGAATAAATAAAACAGATTTAGAAAAAGAAAGAAATGAAAATGAAATAAATGAATTAATAAATTTAAATTAAAATTTTGAAAAAATTGAAATAATATTGAAAAATAAATCAAGAATTTAATGAAAAACTTTTAAAGTTATTAAATAATTTTCATCCAGCAAATTTAATATATGAAAATTCAACAACTTTCAAATATATTTTTCTATTCAATTTTAAAATTAATTAAAATAAATTATTGTCATATTTTTTAATATTTCTTATATATACAATTGAAAATAATATTAAAATTATTATTAAATAAATAAATATTTATATTTTAAAAATGTTTTTTTGATTTTCCAAATTCCTTTTTAATTTGAATTTATAAATTCCTTCATTTTGAATATTCGATAAAAAAATCAAAAAAAGTAAAATATCGTATTAATTAAAATGAAAAAAATTACTCAAGTTGTTCCATTTCATTATTAATTAAATAAATTCTCTTTTTAACACATTCAATTTTATCCTTTTCTTTTTTATTAAGAAAATACTTTAATAATTTTAAATGTTTTTGAAAATTAATTTTACATATTTCTTTATATTGTTTAGCAGAAATTTTTCCTTCTTCAATTTTATTTTTCAAAATCTGACTTTGAACACATAATCTATTTTTTTTTTGTCTAATTTCTTTTGGAGTTCTTCCTTCAATTTTTTTTATATTATCATCAATAAGTTGAATTTCATATAAAATTGAATTTAATGTTATTATTAAAGAAAAACAATGTGGATCATTAATTTCTTCTTTAGTAAAATCTGATAATTTATAATTGATATTTCTCAAATCAAATTCAGGTAAAATTTTTGGTATATTAAATATTGAATCTGCATTTTCTTCTTCTTCTTTAATATCTTCTTCTTCTATTAAATTATTTTTTAAAGATTCTATTAAATTTTTATCTAATTGATTTAATTCTAAATTTAAAATATAAATCCCTTCTTTTAAAATTTGAGATTTTTTAATTTCTTTTTTATCTATGAAATATTTTAATAATTTTTTATATTTCTCTAATGTTTGAAGTATATTCTTACAATAATCTTTCTTCGAATCATTTTCTTCTTCATAATAATTTTTTAAAATTACTTGACGACAAATAAGATTATTTCTTTTATCTTTTATATCTTGAGGAACATCACCATTTAAATTTGATATTTTATCATCAATACATTGAAGTTCATATTTTATTAAAAAAAAAGAATTTATAGAATATAAAAACTGAGGATCGTTTAATTCATTATTTGTGAAATCTGAAGTTTTATAATATATATTAGATAAATCAATTTCTGGTAAAGGATTTGGTAATATTATTCTATCTTTATTTTCTTTTGTTTCTTTTAATTTTTCATTCTTATGATTATAATTTTGAATATTAAGATTATTATCATTATTTATTTTTTTACTATTATTTCTCATATTATTTTGTTCACTTTTATTATTTAGATTTAAGTTATATTTATTATTATTACCATCATCATCATTATTATTATTTATATCCTTATTGTTTTTTTTATTTTCATTATTTTGGTTTTTAGTAGGATTATTATTTATATTATTATTTATATTATTAATTTTGTTTTCTTTCTCAATATTATTTATTTGTTCTTTTTTATTTGATGTTAAATCTATTACAATTAAAGTTTTTTTAATTTTTATTTTTTCTTTCATTGAATATAAGAATTCTATATAATATTTTTTAAAATTATTTTTTTGATCATTCTCAAATAATGAATTATTTTCTTTTATCATTTTCAATTTCTCAAATAATAATTGAATATCATTTTTTGTTTTATTAAATAAATTTATATTCTTTTCTATTTTTTTCATTAAATTTTTGATTTTATTTTTCTCTTCATGAGTTAAGCCAATTTCTGAAAAATGAATAATTTGATGATTTTTTAATAAATGTTCATTTAAACAATCATTACAAATATTCTTTTTACAATTTTTACAATAATAATCTACTTTTTTATTTTTATGATTATCACATAAAAAATTAAATTGATTATCTACATCATCTGTTTGAAAAAAAGAATGATTTAAATAATCATGGAAAGAAAGTCTTTCATTTAAATTTATTTTAAGCATTTTACAAAGTAAATCATTTAATTCATTATTTTCAATATTTTTTATTTTTTTTGTTTTAATTTCATTTATTAATTCATTTTTATCTTTTCCACTATATGGATATTCCTTAAATGAGATGTAATAAATTAAAATGCCTAAATTCCAAATAATGCTTTTATTTGAAATTAAATTTTCAATTAAAATTTCAGGAGCCAATGATAATGATAATTCTTTATAATTAAAAAATAAATCTATTTTTTCATTCTCAATTTTTATTAAATCAAAATTTGATATTTTTATTGAACATTTATCAATTTTATCAATTGATAACAAAAAACAACTTGGTTGAAGAGTTTTATAAATAAAATTTTCTTTTTGTATATTTTTTAAATTATTATTGATTTGAAATAAAATTTCTTTAATTTCATTGATTGATAAATTATCTTTTCTATTTTTTATATAATCTTCAAGATTACAAACACACAAATCCATTACAATATAAAAAATTTCATTTGTATTGAAAGTTTCTTTAATATTTAAATTAATTCCTGTTTTTATTATTTTTATTATTTCATTTTCATTAAAATTTGTCTTATTTATTTCAATATATTTTTTTTTTTCAATTTCTTTTATTGCAAAAGAATAACCATTTTCTATATTTTTTGCCTTATAAATATTTCCGTATTTTCCAATTCCAATTTTAGATTCTTTATTATATTTTGTCCAAATATCAATTTTTGACATTTATAATATTAATTATTAAATTAACAATTTTATAATACTTTAATATTAATTTTAAAATAAATTTAATTGTTTTTTTGAAATAACTTTTAAAAGTTAATTTAATCTAGTTATTTCATATTCTTTTTTTATTTATTTTACTTTTGAAAAATCATGAAATATAAAAAAAATCACAAGATTAGAAAGATTACAAAAATAAATAATACTTTAATTGAATTATATATTTCATAATAAATGAAAAAAATCAACAATTTTTTAAATTTATTGTTAATTATGTTAAAATAGATTAAATTATAAAGATTTCATATAAAGAAAAACTAAAAATTAATTTTTACAAACAATATATCAATATTTAATAAAATAAAAAATAATAATAAGATTTTTAATGAATCAAAAGGTATAATTTTAAATAATGAATTTATTGAAAAAAAAATGAGTCAAAAATTAAATTTATGTTTTCAAATTAAAAGATTATAATTATTTTTTTGTTAAAGATTTAGTACATTTTTCAAAGGAAGTTGTACAAGAATAGTTGCATTGAAATCTGATTTTTGCAAAAAATTTTGAGCATTGAACAATACAGTCCATCCTTTCTTTTTCACAATCCTTACTTGTTTTTTCTTCCAAAGAAAATAAAAAAAGAGAAATAAATAATAAGAAAAGAAAAAGATTTTTCATTTTTATTTATATTTTTTTTTTTTTCAATTAATTATTCAAAAAAAAATTGATTAATTCTTAAATTATTTTGTAAAAATAAATCATATTTTTTTAAATTTCATAAAATTTATTTAAGAATTATTTATTAAAAAATAAACTAATTTTCTTAAATTTAAAATGAAAATAAATATTAAATTCAATAAAAAGAATTTAAAAAAATTTTAGTTCTTTTCATTATTAAAATATAATCTATAAAAATATAATAATTCATATAAAAAATAATTATCTTTACCAATCTTATAGAATTAATAAAAGTATAAGTAAATAAAAGCCTAGAAAGCTTAAATAATATCATATGTAAGAGTTTAATTAAATACAATAAAGAATAAAATTATTATAAAATCTATTGGAATTAAACAAGATTTTTTCTTTAAACAATTATTGAATATGTTTTTTCAAAAAATATAATTATATTTTAATATTATTGCCATGTTTTTTTTTTTTTATTAGTTGAATTATTTCTTTTAAAAATATTTTATTTTTATAATCACAGATTACTTATTTAATTCCTATTAATTTTTTATTTTTCTAAAATTGTTATGAAATGAAAAGTAAAAACATTCAAAAATAGAAATCAATTTTCATTTAATTTTGTTTTTATTTTTTATTATTATTATTTTTTCTTATTAAAATAACTAAATTAAATCAATTCAATTCAATCCTAAAAAAAAAATCAAAAAATTTATATTTAATAATCTTCATTATAATATTTCTCTAAAACATATTTCCAAAAAACAATAAAAAAAAATTTCTGATTTTTGATTGAAATTATAAGGAATGAAAGAAAATAAATCAAATTTTAAAATGAATTTTAGGAAAAAAACATTAAAAGAGATTCTTTAAATAAAAGAAAAAAATGATAAAATAAAAATAAATCTTAAATAAAAAGCAAAAAAAAAAATTAAAAGAAATTTTTCACAATTTCTAATAATAAACTTTTAATTTAAAAAATTGGTTCTGGTTTTGGTTTTGGGTATTTATCTCCTAACATGCACATATCATATTTTTCTTGACATCTTTTATTACATTTTGTTGGTTCAGTTCTATTTCTTGGTTCAACTGGTAAAGTTTTGTTGCATCTTTTTTTACATGAATTATATCTTTTACCACATTTAACTTTTAGTGTTTCATTTTTCTTTTTTTTTTGTCCAAATACAATTGAAATGATTGATAAAATTAAAAATAAAAGGAAGAAGTATCTCATTTTTTTATTAATTCTATTTTATATTTTTTGCTTTTTATACAAGATTTTTTTTATTTATTTTTTTTTTTATTTTTATTTATAATTACAAATTTAATTTTTATAGTTTTTTTATTAAAAGTTTTATTTTAATATATAAATTTATTTGTTTTATTTTTTCTTTTTTAATGGTTTTATAAAGTATTTCTCTATTTTTTATTTCGGTTTTCCTTTTGTCTTTTATTTTTTTTCATTTTTATTTTTATATCATGGATAATATATTTTGATTATTTATTTAATTCTTTTTATATAATTACTTTAGATTAGAATTTCCTTAAATATTGAATTTAAGTTCTTTTTTTAAGGTTTAAAAAAAACCTTTACAAAAATTTTTTGTTTTTTTAATTCATTATTTCATTTAAATTCATAAATTTTATGATATAAAAATAATTTTTTATTTATAATTCTAATATATTGTGTATAATATATTATTTTTTCTATTAACTACTTCTATTACTTTTATGATTTTCTTCATTACAATTAATATTATTTAATTAATTCATAAAAATATATTTAATTGAGCACAATATTTTAAATATTAAAAAAAATCATTACTAACACTAACTCAGTTAATCATTTCAATTCTACTTTTATCATTTTTGTTCATAATTGTATCTCTTAAAGTATGAGTTAATTTACTATACTTTAAAACGAATAATAATATGATTATATCTCTTAATTTTTAAAGCAAATGCTCAAATATATCCTTTAAGTCTTAATAAACTTTAAATAATATCAATTCCTTCTGTATTTATTCATTATTATCACTTAGACATTAAAGCTATTTTTAAATTCAGATTAAATCTTCTAAAGATAATTTAACATATTCTTCATTTGATACATTATATTTATAAAATCTTATTGAATGTGAAAGACTTGATGTCTCATTTGTTTATGTATTATATTGTGTTCATATTTAATATACTTTTTCTATGATATATTCAAGAGCTTCTATTCTTTCAATTTTTTTTCTAAATTATCAATTAAAACTTTATCATTTTTGTCATCTACAATTACAAATTTATTTAGTTTGTTTAATAAATTATATAAGTTATTCCATATATTTTAAAGAAACTTTATTACAAATATTTTATCTTTTATTTTTTTATTTCATTAAAGAATGAATTTATCGTTAATTTTTATATTCTTTTCATTATAAATGTTTTATCATTTTCTATTTCACCATATATAAAACATGTTACAATTCCTTTATTTAAAATTAAATTTATCATGCTGAAATTGAATAATTAGAAATTTTTTTAGTAGAATCATTTTCTAATAAAATATTATCAAAATGAAATTAATGTTTTTTAATATATTTTGATATTCCATCTATTTTCTTTTTATAATCATAAATTTTGATTTTTAGATTTATAAACGATTTCTTCATTTGATATTTCTTTCCTTGATAATGGCCTTATTCTTATTATTAGGTTATTGCTGAGTTTTAATTATTTTAATGTTGTTTTATTTAATTTTGAGAAACTTCATTTTTTTTGAATTTTTTTCATAATCATAATTCTTTGTATTTTGTTGATTTTCATGAATTTTTCATTTTTGTCTATATTATTCTTTTTTTATTATTTTTTTAACTTTTATGATTAATGAAAATAATGTTTTTTTTCTAATTGTTTCATTTCTTACATAATAAATTTGGGATTTACCAATTTTTGATTTTAGGTTTTTATATTTTTAATTTAGATTTTTAAAAAGAAATAAAGGATTTTCCCCTTATTTTAAACAAATAATTTTGGTATATTTAAATTTTGAAATAGTTAGTTAATTTCTCCAGAAAAAAAATTTTAAATAATTATTATATATGTAACATTAAAAAATTTAAAATTTTGAAAAACAATTTTTCTAAGGATAAACAATAACATATTATTTAAAGGAGAGATATAAAAAAGAAATCAAAGGGTAAAATAATAAATTATTTATAGAAAAAAATATAAAAAGACCTTAAAAAAAGAAATATTTAGAAGAAATTCAATATCAAATTAAATTATATATTCAAGAATTTGAAAAAATAAATAATTTATAGATTTTAAATAAAAATAGATATTATTAAACAACAAATTAAATCAAAAAAGATAGAAAATAATAAATTTAAAAATAAAAATCAAGAAAATGAAGAAAAAATTAAAAATAAAAAGAAATGATTAAAAAATCTTAAAGTGAAAGAAAGAAAAATAATACTTTAAAAGAAAAATTAATTTAAGAAAAAGATTAAAAATCAATGAATGAACTAGAAAATATTATAATAATTAAACATAATAAAAGAATAAGAAAATAGTATAATAGATAAAGATAAGAAAATTAAAGAAAAATCTCTAATAATTAAAAAATTAAGCAAAAAAATAAGAAAATAGATTATTAATACCTTTTTGATAAATAAATATATGAAAATAAAAACTTTTTACATCATTAATTAAGATTACTAAGGTGTAAAATCTTAACATTGTGTTATATTTTTATAATAATCATTATTATTATTTTATAAATTGCATCAAAGAATTTCAACATGTAAAATATATAAAAATTTATTTTTAATTTTTTAAAAAAACTAAAAAATAATAAAAAATAAATGAACAGTTAAAA
>JAJJKW010001815.1:0-29118 GCA_023805745.1 Isotricha sp. YL-2021b | reverse complement strand
TCATTAAAAAAAATATAAATTCATAAATATTTTTAAACAATTTATTTAAGAGTAAGAATAATATTTATTTATTTAATTTTTAAATTTTGATTATTATTAATAAATAAATTACAAAAATTTTTTAAATAATAATTAATCAATTTAAAAATGAGTGAAAATGATAGAATAATAGGAGAAAAATATAAAATATTAAAAAAAATAGGTTCAGGTTCTTTTGGAAGAGTATATAAAGCAGAAAATATGATAAATAAAGAATTAGTAGCAATAAAAGAAATAACAAAATCTCTTTTAGAAGGAAGTGATTATTTATATGAAGCATTTGGAAAAGAATTAGAAATAATGAAATTATGTGAAAGTAAAAATAGTGTAAAATTAATAGAACATTTAGAAGATGAAGAAAATCATTATATAATAATGGAATTATGTGATAGTGATTTAGAAATAATATTAAAGCAAAAAAAAACAGGATTTTCAGAAAATGAATTAAAAATAATTTTAATTCAATTAAATGTAATATTATTAAAAATGCATAAAAAACAAGTAATACATAGAGATATAAAATTAAAGAATATATTAATTAAATATGATAATAAAATACCATTAATAGGATTTATACCAAAATTAAGTGATTTTGGTTTTTCTAAAATAATGGAAGAAGATATTACTCAAACTAAATTAGGAACTCCTGCTACAATGGCTCCAGAAATTTTAATGAATAAAAAATATAATACAAAAGCTGATTTATGGTCTTTAGGTATTATTATTTTTCAATTATTATTTAAGAAATTCCCTTTTAAAGCGAGAAATGAAAGAGAATTATTATCTATAATTATGAAAAGTAATAGTATTAATATTCCTAATGATTCTGATAATAAAATTTCTGATTGTTTAATTGATTTAATTAATCATTTATTAAAAAAAGATCAAATTGATAGAATTGATTTTGATAATTATTTTTCACATAAATTTTTTCAAGGAATTAATTTAGAAGATTTTAAAATTGTTGATAATGATAATATTAATAAAGAAGATAAAAAAATTAATTTAAATTTATCTTTTGAAGAAAGATTTACTGATATTCAGAAATTAACTGATGAATATGCTGATTATATTTTTAAAGGAAAAGATAAAATAAGTGGAAATTTTGTTTTTATTAAAAAATTTCCTAAAAAAATAATTGATGAAAATCCTATTTATAAAAAAATATTTGATAAAGAAATTGAACTTCTTAAAAGTTTGAAAGGAGAACAATTTATTGAATTTATTGATTTTTTTATAACTGACTCTTTTTATATTATAATAACAGAATATCTTGAAGGAAAAAATTTAGATAATTTTATAAAAGAAAAAAATGGATTAAATGAAGATTTAGTATATAAAATATTTCATCAGTTAATTCCTTCTTTTAAAATTTTAAAGGAGAAAACTATAATTTTAGAATTTATATCTTGTAAAAGTTTTACATTTAAACATTTTATTTCAGAAGATAATTTTAAAATAAAATTTTTTGATTATGGTTTATCAATAATATTTTCATCTGAAAATGAAAGAAATAATTATTTATTAAATGAAGGAAAATTAGGGAAGATTATTAATCAAAAAACAAATATTTTAAGTTTAGGATTAATAGCATATAAAATGTTATTTAACGATAATATTTATCAATTTAATGAAAATGAATCTATAAAAGAAACAATTGAAAGACAAAAGAGTATAAAAATTAATAAAAAAATAAGTAAATCTTGTAAATATTTTATTGAGAAAACATGTCATTTACAAATAGAAAAAAGGTATGATTGGGATTCATTTTTAAATGATTCTTTTATTAATGGAAAAGAGGAAAAATTAAATCAAATAAACAAAATAAAAAATTATAAAATTCAAGATAATATTATTAATAATATTTTTGAGAATTTAAATGAAAAAATTTCTACAATTGTGAATTATTATCAAAATTTATTAAAAGAAGGAGAATTAAATTATTTAGTAAAAAATTCTAAAGATATATCAATATGTATAATGTTAAGTATACTTGAAACAAAATTAACTACTGAATTTTTAAAAAATAAAGAAAAATTTAATGAAGATGAAGAATTACATTTGGTTAAAATATTAATAAATAAATTAACAAATAATATTACATATCAATATTCTTTTATTAATTTTATTTCAGATGAAGTTACAATTAATAAAGAAAATCAAATGATTAATTTTTATAAACAAAAATTTATAAATTTAGAAAATCAATTAAGAGAAATTTTAACTTTATTTTCAAAAAAAGTAAATTTAGATTTTGGAAATGATAATTTGAATAATTTAACTTCAAATAAAGATTCTTGTCTTGGAAATATAGAAAATTATTTTTTAAGTTTATTTGAAGAAGGATTAATTGAATTTTCAAAAAAAGGATATGAAAAATCATTAGAAATATTAAAAATATCAAAATATATTTCTGAATATATTATATTTATATATTTAATAATTCAATATACAAAAGATAATTGTCTATTTACAGAAATTTTAGAAAATTTAAATAATAATGAAAATAATAATAAAGATTTCAAAGTTTTATGTTTTATTTCTTTTATTGGAGGAGCTATTAAAACTTTCAAAGCTCAAAAAATTATTGAAGAAAGTGATTTTATTTCATTCGAAAAGAATAATTCAGAATCATTTATTGAATTTTATCCAGAAATTGTTAAATTAATTTTCGAATGTCAAAATAAAATAAATGAACAAAAAGAATAAATAAATTTTTTTTTTGATATAATACAATAAATAATATTAAGTATAATATAAATTCAATTTTTAATTAAAAATTCTAATAAAAAAACAATAAATAATAATTTAATTTCTATTTAAATTGACTTTCACATAATTATTGTTTTGGATTTTTAGATATAAAATAAAAGATAATTTTTAAAAAATACAATTTAATTCTCATCTTTAAATCATTATTTTTATATTTAGTCTCAATAAAATAATGAATCTATTTTCATTATATCTAAGTGAAATATTCGGTTATTTTTTTCATATAATTTAATATAATTATCTAGTTCTTTAGTAATTCACTAGTATTTAATTTTCTATAACATTATTTTTTATTTTATTTTTATTATTTGATATTATTTTTCCCTGTTTTCAACCAAGTGAACAAGCTTTATTTATACTCTAATTCCAAATTAAAATGATAATTCTCTTCATAAGACATATTTTTTAAACATGACAAATTAATATTTAAACATTAAAAATATTTAAATCCTTTTTATTTCATAGTATTCTCTATGTAATATTTTATAATTGAATTTTAAAATATATTAGTTTAAATTTGAATTATTTAATTTAAATACTTTATTTCAAATAAATATTTACTAAAAAAATTCCTTATAAAAACAAATATTTTTTTACAGGAAAGATATTTTCAATTTTTCTTAGGGATTGTTTAATATTTTCTATTTATTTTTATTTTTTTTTTCATATATGAAATATATTTTTAATTATAGAAATTAAAAATCATCTTATAAATATATGATATTAGTTCTATTTGAATTATTTTTATGAAATTTCATTTTTATTTTTTTGGGAAAATTTTTGTCTAAAACAGATGTATTGTATTTTATATATTTATTAAAATAATATCAATTAATTAGTTAAATAATTTTTGAATTATATTTTACATCTTCTCGAGAGATTAAATCAAATTTAATTAATTTAGAATTCGGAAAATTTATTTTGAATTTTGATAAAAAGAATTCTATAATTTAATTATTTTGAATTACAATTTTTTTTATAATGTTTATAAATATATCTTTATTTTATTAACATTATTATAATTTTATCATTTTTATTAAATAATTTTTTTATTTTTCTTTCATTTTTTATAAATAATACTAACAAAAGAAAAACTTAATCATACCTAAATTTATAAATATTTTTATTAAAAAAAATTTAAAAAATTTTCAATGTTTTTATTTATATGATTTGTGATATTGATTTCTTTCTCAATATTTATATACTTAATAAATTTGATTAAACACTAATAAACACAATGGATAATAACATTTATATTTTAATTAATAAGAATTTATATTTATACTTTCATTTTTTTTTCAATATTTTTTAAATTTTCTTCAAATAGTCTTTTATAATTTTTGACATGACTTAAAAAAATTTTTTTATATTCATCATCATGTTTTAAATCAATTATTTCTAACATTTTTTTAAAATTTTCAGATTCCAAAAAAATATCAAAATAATTTTTAACTTTTGGACATTTTCTTTCAATTTCTTCAATAATTGATTTTGAGGTGAATTTCATATTTTTTTTAAAAAACATTAATAAACAATTGTCAATTCCAAGGTCCTTTTTATTTTCTTTCATAAATCTGAAAAAATTAACATTTATTTTTTTTGTCATACAATCAACTTGATACATTCTTTTTCTATTTCTAAAAAAAATAAAAAATATTATTTTACTTTTTTGATTGTCTATAATATACTTTAAAAAAGTGTTTCCCATTATAAGAATTTTTTAATTTCAAAAATTCTTCATAAACACTATAATAATTAGATTTTTTATTATTAATATTTAATAAAAGTGAATTATTAATTTTAGTATTTTCTTCTGTTTGTTCTTGTGTAATTTCCTTATTTATTTTATCTAAAACATTTTCCATAAATTTTGCCTGATTAAAAATTGAATTATTCAAATGTAAAATAAATCGTAAAGCATTTATTGTACTATAATGTAAATAATCAATTGGAATTTTTTTTGCCTCATTCATAATATATAATATATATAATATTAAAAAAAATCTTCAATTTTCAATTTATATATCCAAATTTCCAAAAAAATTCCTTTCATGATTTTTTTTTACAAAATGAATTTTTAATGATGTTTTTGAAAAAGTTTTATTTTTATTTTAAAAAGAAAAAAAAAAGAAAAGGAAATATAAATGAAAATCAGATACTATTTTAAAAAAATCTTCTTTAAAGCATTAAATTAATAATTGGATTATTTTTAAAATTATTAATTATTCACGAATATTACGCTAAATAAATTAATAATTAATTAAAGCGTGAAAAAAATTATAAATCAAAAAAAATCAATTTTATCAAAGAAAAAAATATGTATATATATTATTTAAGTTCTTTAATAGATTTCATTAAATCTGAAATTTGTTTATCTTTTTCTAAAATAGAATTTTTTAAACTTTCAATTTCTTTTGTAATGAATAAATTATGTTCTTCAAAATCTTTTAAATTAGAACTATCATCAACAGGTAAAAAATATTGTGAAATATTAGGTATATAAGAAGACAATTTAGAATTAATATTATTTTCATTTTTATTAATATCATTATCATTATTTTTTTTTTCAAAATCTTCACTTTTATTTTTTTCAATTTCTTTTTTTTCATCTTCAACATCCATAGAATCATAATTTTTATTATTATTATTATCAATCTCCATTTTATTATCAATAGAATTATTATCATCATTTTCATCTGGATTAAAATTATTATCAATATCACTTTCACCGCCTTTATCATCATTATTATTATTATTATTTTTAAGATTTAAATTACCATCAAATTCCTTCATTAATAATTCTCTAATATGTGGTTTTGGATTAACAAAAATAATTTCATCATAATTTTCATTAATAACAGGTCTTTTACTTGAAGGAGCAATATGACTTTGTTGAGGAAATAATTTTAAAGGATGAATAACTTCTAAAGGTTTTAAATTTTCATCAATTAAAAATATTTTTATTTTTATATCAAATTCTCCCCATCCAGTTTCATATAATTCAAAAGGCCATTGACTTATTATTCTTACTTTATTTTCAAAAGAGTCATGTAATGTAAATTGAACTTCTTTTATAAAATTTGATATATTTTCATTGTGAACTCCTCTTACATATACACACCATTTATAACTATTATTTTGTTGTCCTTTTCTTCCTAAAAACATTGCTATTGATCCATAGACAAATGGCTTTACTATTACTTCGTTTTGTGTTTCTTTCATTTGAAATTTTTAATTTATTTAAATATATTCATTTTTTTTTTTTTTTTTGGTTTTTATATAATATGATTTTTAATTAATTTTTTTTTAAATTTATAGAATTTACAAATATGATTAATTTGTTTTTTTAATTTAATTATTTTTTTTTATTTTTTATTTTATTTTATTTAAATTTGTTTTTTAATGTTAAATATAGTAACTAATTTTTATATAACAATTTTTCTTTTAATTTATTCTATTCATATTTTATTAATTCTAATACTATTCAATTCAAATTTAATCTTTTTTTAAATAATAATTTTATATCATATTTCAAATTAAATAAGATAATGAAATACCAAATGCTTCTAATGGTGAAAGTGGAAAAGAAAAGTCCATAATAAAATAATTATCTTTCACTTTTCCACATTCTAAAATAATTGTATTTTTTTTATTTTCATTATCAACTAATCTAAAATTTTTACTTGAAACTTGTTTTATTCTAAAAGAAAATTTATTTACATATTTTCTTTTTACTAAATCATATTCAGGTTCTTCAGTCTTAAAAATTTTAACTCCATTTTGTAATTTACTTAATTTATCATTTTTATCTTTATCTCTATTATATAAATTATTCATTTCAAAATTATTTATTGGTAAATAAATATAACCTCTTTTTAAATCATTTTCATTTTTTAATTTTACTTGTAATAAATATTTTCTTAAATTTTTATTTAAATTATTATTACTATAATCTTTAGGATTTATTCCATTATCATACATAATAAATTCATTTTTAAAAAAAGAAGCATGAATTTCAGCAATTATATTTTTTCCTTCATAATCAGGAGAAATTATATAATTATCTCTGAATTTATTTTTTATTTTATGTGCACTAAAAATAAAATGTTCTGTAATTGAATAAACATAAAAATTATTTTCTCTTATTAAAATATTACATTTTAAACTTTGATTTTTTGTAAATCTTTCATAAATGAAATTTATTCTTTCTTGTTCAGAAAATTTATACGATAATTGACTTTTCTTATTTATATAATAACTATAAACATCATTATTTACAAAATGAAAAAGTGATTTTGGTTCATATTTTAATTGCTCACTATGAGAAGGAGATTTTTTTGAAATAAAATTATTTCTTTCAGATATTTTATTTATATTATTTTTATCTTTTAATCTATCTGTATTTATTTCATTATCTTTTAATTTCATTGTATTAATTTCTTCCATTTTATATTTATTTTTAGTCAATTTTTGAAATTTAATATATTTAAAAAAGTAATTATATTATTTTTTATCGAAAATAAAAATGAAATTGAAAAAAAATAACGATGAAAAACTATTATTAAATTCTCGTTTGAAATTAAAACCAGATTACAAAAAAATTTATCTCATTTCAGGAGATTCAATAACAAATTCTTTATCAAAAGAACAATTAGAAGAAAATACTTTTCATTATAAGACAAATAAAAAAACAAAATTTAATAATTTTTTTCTTCCATATATGAATTCAACTTCACGTTCAAGAAAATATAATTTAAAACTAAAAAATAGTTCATTAAATATAGAACCAACAACTACAACAGAATTTTTTACTTATGATAAAAATACTAATTCTTATACAAAAAATAAAACTGTTATTTATCCAAATAAATTATTTTCTTATAAAGTTGATTCAATAACCAAACCAAAAATTTTAGAAAAATCATTATCAAAATTAGTTTCTTCATTAAATATAAAGAAAAAATTAAATTTTGAAAATGAAAAAGAAGAAAAAAAAATAATAAATTATACTATTACTGATTATAATACTATAAATTTACAACCAAAAATAACTTCTACAACATTAAATAATATGCTTTTAGAAAAAATAGATAATATTGAAGATTTAGATATTCAAAAAGATAATTGGCATAAAATGATTAGAAAGGCTTTATTCAATGATATAAATGGATATTTTTCAAAAGGAAAACAATATAAACAATTTTCTGAAAAATTTGAAAATAAAATTAATTTTTTTTATGATATGTATGTAATACCACATTTTAAAAATGTTTTAATGTTCCATAATAAAATTTTAGATACAAAAGAATTAATGAGAAAGAATTTATGTGATAAAAATTGTTTATCTAAAGATGTTGAAATATCTTTACATAAAAAAAGGATAAAAATATTATTTCATGATGAAGAAGAAGAATTATTTACATTTGTAGAAGTTAAAAAGAAAAAGATTAAATTAGATTTATTATTTGAATTAGAAGATTTTTTTAATAAAAAAAATGATACTAGAAATGTTGCTTTTGCTAATCAAAAATTTAGAGATTTTGTATTTAATCAGAAAATTAATCCATATTATTTAGATGAATAAATTGTTGTAAAATTATTATCAATTTATAAATAATGTAATATTTACTGTTATTATTGTAAAGATATATCATTATTGAATAAGTTGTTATTTAAGATTAATAAAGATTTATATAATATAAATTGGATTTGAAAATAAATAAGAAAAAATATTTTAAAAAAAACTTTTTATTTTATTATTTATATTTTTATTTAATTAAATTTAATAATTTATGTTTTGTTTTGCTTTTATTTGTTCAATTTCTAATTTCTTTTTTAAATTACCAAGAATATGAATTAATTCTTTTTCAATATTTTTTTCTTTAACATGATGATTAATTTCTAAAGCACCTCCTTTACTTAATTTATTATGTAACATATTAGTTTCTTTATCTCTATCTTCAGAAATTTTATCTTGTTTAACAGTCATTCCTTTTATTTTCTCTTTATCTTTTAAATTTTTAATAATTTCTTTTTTATTCTCTTCTAATTCTCTTAATTCATCATTTAATTTTTTTTTAAAATTATTTTTATCTTGTGTTATTTTACCAATAGTCATTTTTAATTTTAAAAGTAATTTATTTTTTTCATCAACTTCTTTAACATATTTTTTATTTTCAATTTGTAATTGATGAAAATCAATAAATTGTAATTCATTATTAGAATCTTTTTTTTCAATTTTTTTAGTAGCAACAACAATTTGTTTATTTAAATTTTCAACTTGTTCTTTATATTTTTTAATCATATTATTTAATTTCTTAAATTTATCTTCGAAAAATTTTTTAAAAACATCAGCTGAAATTTTTCCATTTTTATTTTCACTTTGAGTATCAATTTTTCTATTTAATTCATAAACTTCCATTTTAATATCTTTAATATGAGAAATAACTTCTTGATTTTGAGCTAATAATTCATCAGTTTTTTCATCTTTTCTTTTTTCAAAAGTTTCCCATTTTGTATGTGCATTTTGTAATTCTGAATGAACAACATCATATTTTTGATTTATATCTAATGTTCCTATTTCTCTTTCATGTGCCATTCTATTTTTAAAATATTCTTCAAAATTAAAACTTTTTCTACATTCTTCATCATATACTCTGTTAAAATAATGGGTAAATATTAATTTTTCATTTAATAAATGTTTTTGCTTTTTTAATAAGGTTGAATGCTTTGCTTGGAGATTTTTGTCGTCCTTCATTTTTTTTTATAGTTTTATTTTTTTTTTAGATTTTCAAGGAGTTATGGAATAATTAATTAATTTTTTTTTTATTATGATTTTATTTAAAATGTTTTTTCTCTTTTAACTTTTTGAAATGCAAATTATACTTTTTTTTTAAGAAAAAAATGATAAGGATTTTTTTTTCTTTATTTATAAAAAATTAAATTATTATCATTGAATCAAATCAATATTGATAATAAATATTTTCAGAAATAAAAAAATATAAAAACTTCAATTTTTTATTTTAATAATTAGATAAAAAACCAAAAAAAAATAATAAAAAATACAAAAAAAAAGAAACAAAAAATTTTAATAAATAAAAAAGATTAAAAAAATAATAAATAAAATGTCAACGATAATAACAAATCAAGTAGATTCATCAGCTGGTCCTGATTCTCCAGGAATTTTGGACTTAAATAAAATATTCCAATTAAATCTATCCTATAACTTTGATCTTTTAAAAACAGTATTAGATGGAATATTAAAATCTCAAAAAGCACAACAACAAGAAATTGATGATTTAAAAAACCAAAATAAAGAGTAAGAATAAAAAAATAAAAGAAATTTATAAATTATAAAAAATAGTCTAAATAATCAATTAATAAATATGAAATTATTATTAGAAAAAGATCCAGAAAAAATAAAAGAATTAAAAGAACAAAAAGTTGAAATTCCAAGTACACCAGTTACAGAAACTCAAGTTATATCTCAACCAATTTCAGATGGAATTAAATTAGAAAGTTCAAATAATTTTGATGAAATAACAAATAAATTAATTGTAAAAATATATTTTAATATATTTTAGAAAAAAATAAATTCATTAGAAAAATATATTACTGATGTTTATAATAGTACAAAAGATCTTCCAAATAAAGTAAATGATAATAAAAATAAAATAGCTAATCATGATAGATTAATTGATGATATTAATCAAAGATTAGATGAATTAAAATTAATTACTGATGATCATTCAAAAAAAATAAATGATATGAATATTAAACTTCAAGATTTTAATATATATGATATTTTAAAAGGAAATTTACAAGGAGATGGAGATTCAAGTGCAACAATTGCTTTAATTCAAAATTTAGAAAAAAAAGTAGATGCTAAATTTAAATTAAATGATGATAAAATAAATAAACATGATGAAGATTTATATAAATTAACAAAAGATGTTACAAATATAAAAAATGCACAAGATTTAATAAATAGAAATATAGATTCAATTAAAAAAAGATTAGATGATTTAGAAAAGAAATTTGAAGATTTATTATCAAAATTAACTGAATTAGAAAATAACTTTAATGATAATATTGATGGAAGAATAAAGAATTTAGAAAAATTATTAAATGCAAAATTAGAAGAATTAGAAAAAAAAATAGATGAAAATATTCAAGGAAATGGTGATTTAGATGATAAAAAAGGAGATGAAGAAAATAAAGATAATTTAGGAGGAGATGCAAATCAAAAATTAAAAGATATTCAAAAAAAATTATTAGATTTAGAAAAAACAATAAAATTACTTTCTCAAAATTTAGGAATAGATTCTATTAAAAGTGATATTCAAGCAATTAAATCTGCTTTAATGCAAAAATGTAATCAAAGTGATTTCCAAGAATTAAAAGAGCAATTAATAGAATTCCAAAAACAATTAAATTACTTTAAATCACAATTTGAAGATTTTATATCAAATCAAACTGATCATGATGATATTCAAAATTTAAAAAGAAAATTAGAAAGTTTAACAAATAAAGTTCATGAATTACAAACATTTGAACAAGATAATCAAAACAATGCATCAAAATCAATATCAAAAGCTCAAAATGTAGTAGATAATAATAAATATTTAGAAGTAAATATATTTAAAGAATTTAAAGAACAAGTAATAAAAGAATTTAATAATGTAAATGATAATTTTGCACAAATAAGAAGATTAATAGATGATATAGTAGCAACATTAAAAACAAAAACAACATTTAAAGATTTAAAAGCATTAGAAGATGATTTATTAGCAAAATTAGAAGAATTAAGAATAGCATGTTCAAGGAAATTTGCAGATAAATTAGAAACAACAAAAAATATAAAATATTTAGATCAACAAATAAAACATATAACTCAAGTATATATTAAAAAAATGGAAAAAGGAGATAATTGGTTATTAGCAAAAAAACCTTTAAATGGAAATTTATGTGCTTCTTGTGAAAGTTATATTGGAGAATTAAAAGATAATAATACTTATGTTCCTTGGAATAAATATCCTATGAGAGATCCAAATGATAAATTATATAGATTAGGAAATGGATTTTCTAAAATGCTTCAAATGATTCAAGTTGATGAAAATGAAAAAGGAAATAATTTTCAAACTGCAAATAATTTTTATGATTTAAGAGGAAGAACTGAAACTGGAAGAGATAATAGTTTACCTAAAGATAAATCACAATTACCTAAAATTCAAAATAAAAGAAAATTAAGTGTTAGTATTGATGAAGGTGAAAATAATGCTGAAGAAGATATTGGAGATGATGATCAATTACAACCTAAAATTACTAAAATTTATAGAATTAATAAAAATGAATAATGTGAAGTTTTATTATTTTGTTTTTAAAGAAATTTATTAAATTTGATTTTTTTTTATTATTTTATTCTTTTTTTATTTTTAGTAATTTAAAAAAAATATGTAAAGAAAAGAATATCTTTTAAATAATAATTTTATAATTTATTATACAAATTTATATAAAAAGAAAAAACCAAATCAATAAAAAAATAAAAAAAAAAAAACTAAATATAATCTATAATTCCTAAAAATAAAAAATTCTTATTAAATATTAAAAAATATTAAATACCAAAATATTAAACTCCTTTTTTTTTTAAAAAAAAGGAAAAAAAAAATCAATTTTATTTAATAGCTTCTAAATATCTTTTTTCTAAATCTTCCCAATTAACAATTTTCCAAATTTCAGTATAATAAGTTTTTTTCATATTTAAATATTTAACATACCAAGCATGTTCCCAACCATCAACACATAAAATAGCAACATAATTAGTTTTTAAAGCAACAGGATCTTGATCTTTAGTTTCAAGATATTCTAAACATTTTGTAGTTTTATTATAAGCAAGATTTCCCCATCCAGAACCTTGAATTTTCATAATATTATCTATAAAATCTGCAATAAATTTATCTACACTTCCCCATTGAGATTTTATTTTTTCTATTAATTTATAATCTTCTTTATATTTTCCTCCTCCATTTTTTATTGGACATAAATTTTTCCAATATATTGAATGATTTATATGAGATCCTAAATTAAATTTTAATCCTGGTGTTAATGATACTATTTTATATACATCATTTTTATTTTTTGCTTCAGCAAATTCATCTAATAATTTATTATATGTATCTACGTAATTTTGATGATGTTTTGTGTGATGAAGCGTTAAAAGTTGTTCTGATAATACTGGCTCTAAATCTGCATATCCGTAATCTAATTTGGGAAGAGATACTTTTCCGTCACTCATTTTTTTTTTATATTTTTAGAAATTAATTTATGATATTTATATATACTTGGGATTTATATTATTTTTTATTTTGGACTTGTTATGTTATTTTTATTTGGTTTAAGTGGTTAATTTTTTTTTTTTTGTTTGATGATGTTTATTGATTTTTTTTTTTATTGAATAATAATAAAATAATAATAAATAAATAATAAATAATAAAAGGATAATTAATATTTTTTTATTTTTTTGTTTTATATATTTTTTTTCTTATTGATTTGGTTCTGTTAAACTTGGCATAAATTCACTATTATTTATTTTACTATCACTATTATCAAGAGAAGTAGAAGAATTTATTTGTCTACTTTTTTTAATAATTTTAGTAATTTTAGGTTGATTATCAGACTCAGAAGCATTTTTAAAAGGATCATTATTATCATCTCCAGTATAACTAATTTCAACTTTTTTTAAACTTTGATCAATTTTAATAGGATCCATTTTAAAATTTCTATTAACAATATTTCCCTCATTATTATTATTATTATTTCTATTACTATTATTATAATTATTATTATTATTATTTCTATTAAAAGCACTATGTCCTCTTTGATTAGAAACATAAGGTAATTTAATTTCTCTAGTTTTTCCACTTTGAATTCTTGCTTTATCTTCATCATCAGAGAAATTTCCATTTTTAAATTGTTCTCTCATTTCAGAACTTTTAATTAAATCAGCATTAACCATTTGTAACATTCTACTAAAACCATGTCCCATTCTATAATTTTTTTCATCTCTTTGAGGATATCTATTCCAAGGAACATATTCATTTTTAGTATTTAAATCTTTAATATAACTTTCACAAGAAGCACATAAATAACCATTCATTGGTTTTTTTGCTAATAACCAAGTTTCACTTTCATTTCTATTTTTATTACTTTCTAAAATAGATTTTATTTGAGTTTCAATATATCTAAAATTCTTTTGTATATCAATTTTATCTGGATATCTTTTATTACAATATACTTTTAAATCTTCTATCATTGCTTTCATTAAATTTTGGAATTGAATAAAATCATCTTCTGTTGGAGTATGTTTTAATCTTTCAAATATATCATCTATATTTCTTTGATGACTTTCAAAATTATATTTTAAATGTTCTAATTTTTGATATATTCCTTTCATTGCTTCATTAAATTTTTGCATATCAACAATTTTTGAAAAATCAAATGATGATTTATTTTTATTTGAAGAATCTCCTTGATTAAATGTTAATTTTGAATATTCTCCTGTTAAAAATTCTATTTTTCTTATTACTAAACTCATTTCTGATCTCAATTTATCTATTGCTTCATTTAATGAATCTAATATATTTGAGTGATTTTTTACTCTTTCTTCTAATTGAAGTAATCTATCATTTATTTCTTCTAATTCATATTTTGTTACTCTTTTCTTTAATTCTTCTTCTAATTTTCCTAATTTTTCAGATAAATTATCTGTAAAATCTTTATTTGATTTATTATTTAATTCATTTTTTAATTCATTTAAATTTTTCTTTAAATCTGTTATTAAGTGAAGATCTTGTTCACTTAATGAAGGATTATTATTTAAATCTAATAATTGAGATTTTAATTTTTCTATTAATTTATTTGTATTATCCATTAATTTCTTTTCTAAATCATTTAAAGAATTATTTAATAATTCTTTAACTTTATTTTCATCAAATCCTTCATTATTATTTCCATTATTATTATTATTACTTGATAAATTAGATAATTTTAAATATAAATCATCAATTTTTTTATTAATATCATTAAATTGATTTGTAGAATCTTCTTTATGTTCATTAAAATCTTTTAATAAATCTTCAAGTAATTTTTTCAAATTTTCATTTTCTCTTTTCATTGAATCAGTTAAATTTAAACAATTTGTAACATCATTTTTATTTTTAAAAAGATCACTTTCAATTCCTTTTTCTCTTGCATCAACTTGATCAAATTTAGTAAAAACTTTTTTTTCTAAATTCATTATTAATAATTTAGCTGAATCTAAATCTCCTCCTCCATTATCTTTAAACATATCATATACATTAAAATCTTCTATTTTTACTTTCATTTTATTTATTTCATCTTGAGATTGTTTTAATTTAGTTTCTAAATCTCCAATTATTTTTTTTAAATTTTCTATTTCTTTATTTGCATCTATAATTCCATTTTTATTTGTATTAATTCCATTAGATAAAGTATTATGTATTTTAGAATTATTTTGTAATTCTTCTATTTTTTTTTCACATTGATGTAATCTTTTATTTAATAAAGATAATAATTCTGGACTTGTATTTCCATTATTATTATTATTATTATTATTATTTGTATTTGTAGTTCTCATTTGATCATTATTATTATTATTTGAATTATTTTCATTATTTGAAATAATTGTTCCTATAATATTTTGTTGAGGAGATAAATGAATTTCTTCTTCATTTTCTGATTCTTTATTATTATCTATATTATTTTCTTTTTTGTTATTTTCTTCTTTTTTTTCTACTGAATCTTTATTTTCTGATTTATTGTTTTCATCTTTTTCTTCTTTTTCATCTTTTTCATCTTTTTCTTCTTTTTCATCTTTTTCATCTTTTTCTTCTTTTTCATCTTTTTCATCTTTTTCATCTTTTTCATCTTTTTCTACATTTTCTTCTTTTTCTTCTTTTTCATCTTTTTCTTCTTCTTCTTCTTTTTCTTCTTTTTCTTTATAATCTATATCATCATTTTCAATTGATTTATTATCTGTTTTATTATCTACTTTATCATCATCTTTTTTATCTTTTTCATCATCATCACTTTTTTGAATTATTATTGTTTTTTGAATATTTGTGTTTCCTTGAGCTAATTTTCCAATATTACTTTCAATTGTCTCAAATCTTTTTTCATTTAATTTATTTAATTTTTTCTCTAAATTTTCGAAGTTTTTCAATTTTTTTTCTAATTCATCTATTTTATTTTGTTGTTCTTCATCTCTTTCTGCTAATTTTATTAAAATTTTCTGCAGTAATGTAAATTGAATACAAGCTTCAACATTAAATTGTTCTCCTTTTATTTCTAACATTTTTATAAAATTAATTTCTTTTTTAAGTTAGTTTTTTTATATTTATTTTACCTTATTTTTTCTATCTCTTAATAAATTAAAAATAGAATTATTTATTCTATTAAAAATATGAATATTTAATGAGTTTATGTTATAAACTAATGAGAGCATTAATAACTATTAAAAACTTTTTTTTATTAATTATTATATTTTATATTTATGTATAAGATAATTTAATTAAATATATTTATTTACAGTTAATTGATTAAATGAAAAAAGTATTAGAATATTCTCATTTAAAATCTTTGGAAGATAAAGAAGATTTATCATTTAATTCTATATTTGAAAGAAAACTCCTTTCATCACCTAATTTATTTATTTTTATAATAATATCATTTAAATAATTTTTAATGGCATCAATGAATTCTTTAATTGCTTGATATTTTTGATTAGAAACAATAACACTGAAAATTTTATTTAGTTCTTTAGAATCATATAATTGTTGAACTGTAAATAATAATTCATTATATTTATTTTTAAAAATTAAATAATGATTATAAGTTTGATTACTTTGACCTTTTCTTCTTTTTTCATAATTTTTTAAAAAATTATCAGTTTCTTCACACCAATATTTAATAATACAAGATTTAAGAATATAAAAAAATAATTTATGATTATAAGTAATTATATTTTTTGAAATATTTTCATAATTTTGATAAATATACCAAAGAGGTAAATTTACTTTATCTTTAAGAAAACAAATAAACCAAAAAATATTATAATTTCCATCATATGGTAAAGCTGATCTTAATAAATAATTATCTCCTTTATCAAATATTTTATTTTCAAAAATACATTCACAATTTAATTTTTCAATATTTTCAATTATCATTTCTAAAGGAATAAATTTTTCAAGTGAATTTTTAAATCCATTATTTTTAAGCATTGAATAAAAAGATTCATATTTGGTTTTTCCTTCAACTAAAGTTATAAAAATTAAAGAAAATGTTTCAAAACAAATTCCAGGAAAAATTAATTCTTTTTCAAGATTATTTGAAATAAAATTAAAGTAATTTTTATAATTATCAATAATTTCTTTTTGAGGAACTTCATTTCCTTTTCTTTCAAATTCAAAATAAATTCTAAAATTCATATCTAAAATTTTAAATTTTTTTGAAAAATCATAATATAATTGATTTAAATCATAAATTTTTCTATCTAAAAATATTAATGCTTCTTCAGTACTATTTAATTGTTCTTGTAATTCATTATCATTTTCTTTTTCATTATCATTTAAACGAATTTCTAAATTTTTATATGCTTTTTTTAAATAGTTAAATATATCATTTTGAATTAATAATGTTGATTGAAAATCAAATATTCTTTCTTTTATTGAAATGATTTCTCTTTTTTTATCTTCAGCAATTACTTTATCATCTAAATAATTTGATTCTTCAATTTGCATTGTTAAAGAATAAATTAATTGTTTTGTAAATTCAATTCTTTTTTTTAAAGAAATATAATTATTATTTTCATCATTTGAAATTTCTTTTATTTTATCATTATCAAAGTTTATTAATTGTAATAAAATTCTTGTTGAAGCTTCATAATTTTTAGAATTCAAATAAAATTTATATAAATTTATATATTTCTCTGGATCTTCTTTTTCTTTATTAATTTGATTATTTAAATATCCTTCAACATATGGAGAATTAATTGAATTTAATTCTTCAATTAAATTTTTACTTTTTAAATAATCAAATAATAATTCATGAATAAATTTAGCATTATAAGCTAAAACTGTTGTAATTATTTCATTTCTAATTTTTAATAATTCTTTTTTATCTTTTCCTTCAAGAAAATTTTTCATATATTGTGGAACAGAAAAATTATCATTTATTTTAGAATCATATCTCTCATTTTCAATTCCTTTATGAATTTCATCTAAAAATCTTATAATAATATATAAACATTTTTGATATTCATTTAAATCATTTTCTTTTGAATCAAATAATAAAATTCTATCATTTCCACTTTCTTTTTTCATATTTTCTTCATTATTAATATTACTATAATTATCTTTGGAAATTTTTTCTATCAAAAACATTGCTTTTTTAACACATATTTGAATAATAGGTTTAATATCATTATTATAAGATAAAAATTCAACAATTTGATTAATTTTTATATTTTCAGGATTAGCTAATAATAATTGAATTGCTTTATTAATTATATTTCTTCTAGAAATTTCATCTTGATGAATATTATTAGAAATTTTTAAAAGAAGATTAGCTTGAATTAATTCAATTTCATTTTTACTTAAAATATCAGGACATTTTTTTGACATTTCATTTAATTTATTTCCTACAGTAATATAATCAAATTCATTTAATATTACTCCAAATAATTCTTCTAATAATGCCTGAATAACATAAGGCATATTTTTATTAAAAATATCTTTGAATTTTAATTTGATTATTTCTTTTAAATTTTTTGTTTCTAATATTTGCTTTAAAGATACTGTATTATAAACCATTTCTATAAAAGATAATAATTCTATTAATTTATCTATTGAACTTAATATTGTTTCAATTTCTTTTTGAAAATTTCCAAAATTAAATAAATTTGCAATATCTGGGATAGTATTTATATCAATTGAATTATCTTCTTTGTCATTAAAGTTTTGATTTTGAGTTGAATTATAATTTCCATTTGAACCTCTTTGATTAATTTCTTTGTTTTGATTAGAAATTTTTTTATTAATTTCACTAATTATTTTCCTAATATTACCATCAATTTTATTTGTTCTTTGAAATAAAGAATCTTTCATTGTTTTAATTTGCAAACTTATATTAATAAAAATATTTCTTAAAAAGTGAATTTGATGTAATTTTATTGTATCTGAAATATAAAAATCATTTTCATTATATAATGAATTTACTTTGTTCATTGTATATAAAGGTTCTTCCCAAAATAATCTTACATAACGAGAAATAAATAAATAAAATATAAAAGAAATATAATTTCCAACTTTATATTTTTCATAAATTAAAGTAGCACTTGTAAAATTTTGATAATTTTGTTTAATATGAATAAAATTATTTTGTTTTTCATTTATTAATTCTTTTTCTTTTTGATAAAATAATTTTTCAATATTTTTCATTGCAATTTCACATGTTTTTAAAAAATATTTTTCAGCTCTTTGAATAATATTTTCATTATTTTTAATTTCAATAAATCCTTTAGGATATATTTCTTCATTTAATTCATTTCCAATATTATTTATAAAAACTTGATTAATTTTAGAATAAAAAGAACAAGATTTATTAATCATAATATAAAAAAGCATAACACCAGTTTCAATATAACCATAATTATTTAAAAATTTTTCAAATAAATCTATTTGATTATTTTCATTATTTTGTAAATTAGGTAAATTTAGATTATTATTATTTGAAGCAATAATAGAAACTAAATGATCAATTGGTCTCATTCTTACAATTTCAACTATTTCATCACTTAACATTAAAAAATATTCTTCTGGACTAATAAAAAATTGATTTGCAAATTCATGCATACAAGTATATGAAAATCTATCTTCACCATCTAAAAATTTAATATTTGGATAAAGAAAATTAGAATAATCTGATCTTTTTAAAAGAGAATTAATTTCACATTCTACTAAAGATGAATATTCATTTAATTTATAAATTCCAAATAATTTTTTATTTATATCAAATGTATATACATTACTTATTATTTCTTTTTGTCTTTGAAGATTTGAAGAAACAAAAAAATTTTCATTTTTTATTAAATCTGATAAATCATTTTCATGAACATCTATATATGAACATTTTTGATTCTCATCTTTTACATGAACAAAACATTTATTATTTATATAATATATTTTTTCAAATGGAGGACATTGAATTTTTTCACCTAAAGAATTTAATTTATAATTAATTATTTTTGGTTGTGGAATTGCTTTTTCATTTATTGAAAATCTTGGAACAATTCTTTTTCTATATATTTTATTAGTATTAATATTTAATATAAAATCTTCATTTGGATATTTTTTTTCATCAATTATAACATCAAATTTAATAAAAATTTTAATTCCATTTCTAGTAATAATTAATAATTGATTAAATTTCATTTCATGTCTTCCAAAAGGGATTATATCAGTAATTATATAATTATTAGGATTTAAATTTATTCCAAATAAACTTTGTCTAAAATTTTCGATTAAAGTTTCTTGATTAATTTGTCCTATTTTTTCAAAAGAATTTCCATCACTTCCTAAATCATATATTGAAACACATGAATCATAAACATTATCTATATCAAATATATTTTCATTATTAGTATAATAATTTAAAGCATATAATAAATGTCTTGTATTATCAACAACTAATTTTACAAAAAAAGAATATTTTGGATAATAAAAAGAAAAAGGAAATATTTTTTCTAAAAAACTTTGACTTTCTCTTGAAACTTTTTTTGTTTTTTTTCCATATCCAAAAAAACTTTTTGAATTTTCATAATTTAATTCCCATATATTATTATTTTTTCCAGCAACAAAAATTCTATTTTCGGAAGTTGATACTATTGAAGTTATAATTTTATCATTTGTTTTAAAAATAAAATCTGTTTTATGAATTTCAATAGCAGAATTTTGTGAATTTTGAATTAACAAAAGAATATAAATTTCACTTAAAGTTGCAACAACCATAATATAATTTATATTTGAATTAAAAACTCCTTGTTTAGGAAAAGTTATATGTATATTATAAATAGGATGAGAAATTTCATTATATATTAGTTGAGTATTTGTTAAATAATTCCATAAAATTATTGTATTTCCTTTAACAAAATATATTAAATTTAAAGGAATAAATAATGAATTAAAACAAAATTCTTCATCAAATTCATTATTAAACATTGAATAAACAATTTCAGGATATTTTATTTTTTTTTTAATTATATAAGAATTTAATAAATTTGATATTTGAGAATGAGAAGTATAATAAGGAGATGCTAAAATGTTATCATTTAAAATTAAAGATTCATCTTCATAAAGAAATTTATCCAATGAACCATAAATTAAATCTGATTTTTGTTTTTTTTTTAATTTTTCTTCACTTATTTTTTGTTTGGAAATATCTTTTAAATTTTTTTTTTCTTTGTTTAATATATATAAATAATCTTTTTTATTTTCTTGTATTATTGAATTTCTTTTATTATCTATAAAAGAAATATTTGTTGGATAAGTTGAATTTGAAAAACTAAATAATTCAGTATGTCTTCTTTTTTTATTATTTAAAATAGAAAACATGAGAGGTTTTTTAAATTTTGAATCATCTAAATTAATATTGCTTAAATTATTAAAATCCTTTTCAAAAAAAGATTTTTGAGCAGATAATTGGGAAGTATTTGGTTTACTCAATAAAATATCAAAACTTTGATTTTTTTGAGTTGCTGAGCTCATTTTTTATTGATCTTAAAAATTAAATTAAATTTTTCAAATATTTAAAAAAATTAATTTATTTTATAATGTGGTCTTTTAATAATTATTAATTTTTTTTCAATCTAGTTAAAACATGAAGATAAATTATAATAAATATATTATAATATTTAATTATTATCACAAAATTTTAAAAAAATAATAATTTCAAAATACAAATTATAATTAATAACTTTGAAATAGGTAAAAGTAATTATTATAATAAAATTGCTCCGAAAAATTAAATTAATTTTATTTATAAAAAACTATATAATTATTTTTTTAAATCCACTATATCACTATTTTTATTTTCTGTATTTCCTAAACCCAAATTAGAATTAGCAAGAACTGTTGAATTAATTTGTATTTTATTAGTATCAGTTAATTTATTTTTATTTACTAATGTATTTATTGCAATTAATTTTTTTTCTGAAACCCATTTTTCAGCTATATTACAATTTTTTAAAATTGCTTTTATTTTTTCAACATCCATAAAAAACTTTGAAACTTCAGCATAATCTATATATTTTAATAATTCTTTTATTGCAAAATTATATTCTCGAAAATTATATCTTACATGAGGAAGACAACAACAAAACATTAATTTCATTGTTTTAAAAAAACCTAAGTCAATTTTATAATAAATCATATTAGTAAATTTATTATCAAAGACAGAAATTGAATTTTTTTTTAATTTAATAGGTAAATGAAAATTTGTTTTCCTTTCTTTTGTAGGTTGAAAAAGTTTAGTAAAACTTTGATTATGATTTATTTTAAGTAAATCATTCATATTTTTCATATTTTCAAATTGATTTAGATTAATTAAAGGTTGAGGTTTAAAAAGAGAATAATTTTTATTAATAACTTTTTCAGTTCCAAAAGCAAATAAATGATTAATAATTTTCATTTCAGTAAATTTAAATTTAAAATAACTAGATAAAATAATAGCAATCATACTTAAACCAGAATATAATCCTCCAATTGAAGCTCCAATTTCTTGTATTTTAATATATCTTCTATAATATTTATCAACTGAAAAAGAAGGACAAACCATAACAGAACTTATAACTCCATCATCTAAAACAGAAATTATATCTGTAATTGTAATATCATGTTTAGAAGAATATTCTTTTTTTTGATTTGAAAAAATAATGTTATTTTCACTATATATTTCTAAAAGAGAAAAATAAATATATAATTGTTTATTCATTGAAACATCTAAATTAATATATGAATCTTCAGTAACATATTGAATTGGATTTGAATAATTATTAAAATCAATATATGAAGAAACATAAGTTATTTGAAGCCAACCATTTTGCATTAAATCATTTATTTCATCTTCACTTTTACATATTATATCTGAATCAGAAGAATTTTGACATTTTTTTATATAAAAATCTAAATTAGCATAAAAATTAGTTCCATATTTTCCACCTATAATTGTTGGTTCTGAAAAATTATAACAATTATAATTTATTAAACCTGTACTATTAAATCTATCTGCAACACCTAATTCTTCAAATAAAGAATATACATTACTACAATTAATAAAATCTAAATTAATTATTTCAATATTAAATTCACCATTATCAGAATAAGTTCTTTCATATGTTGGTAAAATATATCCATATGAAGGATCATTTATTAAATTATAATCCTTATCTCTTATTGCAATTGTAAATAATAATTCTTTTGTATTTAATGTCATATTAGATGTCATTGATGAAGTAAATTTTGCATAATTTACATTTGGTTGAGAATGTAATATTAATTGAAGAACTAATGTTACTGAAAGACATATACTTGCAAAATTTATTAATAAAGATAAAATCATTCCAAAAGGAAAATGTATATTTCTTTTACCATTAAATAAAAATTGGAATGGACTTTTAAAAGAATCTTGTATTTCTAATATATGAATTAATTGTTCTTTCATTTTTGTTCTAAAATAAATTTTTTTTATTTATAAATTTCCTGTATTCTTAATAAGTTTTAAAATTAAAATATTATTTTTTCAGATTTTAGGGTTTTTTATTTAAGATTTTACATTTTATATTTATTATTATCATAATTTCAAATATATATCTTATAAATTAATATAAAACATTTAAAACTTATAATTTAATAATGTAATTAACAATTACTTCTTTTGAAAATAATAAATAAAAATTATTGGAATGTAATTTATAAATTAATATAAAGTTTGGAAAAAATTCTAAATAAAATTTGAATTAAAAATTTAAATTTTAAAATAATTCTTTTTTGTCAAAATATAACTTTATATTTAAATAGTTTATTGAAAATAAGAAAGTAATACAAAATTTTATATTATATCAAAAAATAATTATTAAATTAATATTTATAAAATACTTATATAATTTTTGTTTTCCTTTTTTGTGTTAAATGATTAAATGAGTATTAAATATTTTTACTGTAAATAAATAAGTTAAGGAAGAAGAGCCATATAACATAAAATTAATATTATTTAAAGGGTTATTTAATAAAATTTTAATTTTATTTTTTTCTTCTTTTTCAAAATTACTTTGAAAAAATTTTTTATTTTTTTATTTAAATAATTATATTTAATTTATATTTCCGAAATTTAAATCTATTTAAGAATAATTTTAATTATTTTTTGAATAAAAAGAATTAATTTATATAAAAAATAATAATAATCTAAATTATTAATAAATTTCAATAAAAAATATTTTTTATAAGCAAATTAAAATATTAAAAATGTTTTTAAAAGAATTCGATTTTATTTCTCCCAAATTAACTTTGTATTTCTATGGTCATCATTCACATTCAAGTTCAATAAATGGAATAATTACTATAATAACATATCTTTTATATTTATTTATTTTTTTATATTTTAGTCAAGACATTATTTCTCATAAAATAACATCATCCTTTTTTTATAATCAAATGATTGAAGATGTAGGAACTTTTTTTATAAATAGTTCTTCATTATTTCATTATATACATATAAAAAATAAAAATATTGATTCAAGTAATGTCCAAATATTTGGATTTCAATCAGTTACTTTAGAACAGTATTTAAAAACAGGAAAAAGAGAAAATTATGATCATTATATTTATTCATTTTGTAATGATGAAATGAAAAAATATATTGAGAAAAATATTTTATCAATAATGAATTTAACAAAATATTATAATAATTCATTTTGTATTGAAGGTTTTTATAATTCAACAACAGGAATAATTACTAAATTTAATGAATCAAATTTTTCTTATCCTTCAATTAAACATGGAATGTCAAATCCAAATTATACATTTTATGGAATAATTATTCAAAAATGTGTTAATTCTAGTATAAATAATTATTCATGTGATACTCCTGAAAATATTGAGAATAAAACTTATGGAATAACATTTGATTTTCAATTACTTAATTATAATGCTGATATTCTAAATTATAAAAATCCTTTAAATTATTCATTTATTTCCATAACTCAAGGATATTCTCCTTATAATTTTGCTTTACATAATTTAAATTTTATTCCTTTAAAAATTAAAAGTTATAAGGGATTAATTTTTAATTCCTTGAAAAAAAAAAGTGCATATAAATATGAGCAAAATGAAAAATCAATTTGGAATTCTACATCGGGAATGCTTATGTCTTATTATTTTTGGATGCAAAATAATGCTATTATTTATGAAAGAAATTATAAAAAAATTCAAAATATTTTAGCTGATTTTGGAGGTTCTACTCAAGCAATTTATATTATTGCTTCTGGAATTAATTGGTTTTTTTATCAATTTAATTTATTAAATGATATGAATTTATTTTTTAAAAAATATATTAGTTCAAAAAAAAATAATAATAATAATATAAATGATCTTCATTTATCTAATAATTTATTTTTAGATATTGAAAATAATTTTAAATCTTTAAATTTAAATATTAATAATTCTATTAAAAATAGTAATAATAGAATAATTAGATCTAAAGAATATATTAATAAACATAATCAAAATATGAAAACAAATTTAGATTATTTAAATATTTCAGAAATTATACCGGAAAAAATTAATTTTTTGAAGGTTATTCAATGGTTAATTTATTGTCAACCTTCAAAATTTAAAAAATCAAAAAATATTCCATATATATATGAAATATATAAAAAATTAATTAGTGAAGAATCTTTAATTTCAAATACTTTAACTATAAAAAATAATGAACAAATTAATTTAAATAAAAATAGACTTTATTATGTTAATAATAAATGAAATTTTAAATTCATTAATTATAAAAATTTAAACATTATTTAAGAAAAAAACATTCTATTCATTTGTTTATTTAAAAAATCATTAAATTATATGTCTTATATTATTATTTAGTAAATATGTTTTTTTCTTAATAATGATATAAATAAATAAATTAATATTTTCATAAATATTAATTATCATAAATGATTTTATCAAGAAAAAAATTAAAAAATTTATATGTTAATTTAAATGCTTTTTTCTGATATTTTTATATTAATATTATTAATTATTGATATTTCTTTATTTCTATTTCTTTTTTTTCTCTTTAATTTCAAAATATTCTTTTTTTTTGAACAATTTTTAAAGTAGTTTTATTTATATTGAACAATTTTATTTTTAAAAATATATCTTATTGAAGAAAAAGATTTAAAAGTATATAAAATAAAATTTAATTTTAAAAAATATAATTTTTTATATTTATTTGAAAAGAGAAATAAATAAACAAACAAATGCATTACTTAATAACCTAAAAATAAAAATCAAATTTCATGAATATTGCATAATGAATAAGAAGAAGAAATTGTTTTACAAAATGAAGTTAATATTGTAATAAATATATTAATAAATCAATTAAATAAAAATGAAAATAATATATGAATAAGAAAACTCCGGTGAAGAATAAAAGATAATAAAATTAATTTTATTAGTCTAGATTAAAAAAGAAAAATAGTGAATTTTATAAAAATATTCTGAAATCTGATATAGAAAGACAAAATATTATCAGATTGGTTTACAACGAATGATGCAATGATGAAATTATTAAACCTTCTCAATTATTTATTCATTTAAATAAATTGGATATATTTTTTTTATATATGGTTCAGAAGAAATAATTATTTGAAATCTCACATGAAATATGAAACTGTGAATAAAAAATATTTATTTATATAGATTAATTTCTCATTTTATTAAAAAATAAAAAATAATTTAAAAATTTATAATTTTTTAATTTGGTGATATATATAAGAATAATAATAAATATTTTAGTTTTTTATTTTCTACTAATCTGTATAGAGTGTTTTAATTTAAATAAAAATGTTTGAATTATAATTCTTCTTTAAATAAAATTTAATCCTATTATAAACATTTTTATAATTTCCCATTCTCATTACCGAATATAATTTTTATTGGGGAAAATGATTAAATATTATTAATAAAAATTTTAAAATTTAAATAGATGGGGAAACTATTTTTTTTCATGATTTTAATTTTTAATTTTTTAAAGGAGAGAAAATGATTTTGTTAGGAAAAGAAATTAAGTTGTTTACGGTAAATAATAATTGTATTTATAATAAACAATATAAATTATAAATATAGTCAATCAAAAATAAAACTTTATTAAATAATTTTAATTAATTTTAATATATGTTTTCAGTTTTAGAATTGAGAAAGTCTAATTTTAGGATTCTACATTATTTTTTTTATACTAAGTTATGGATATCATCTCTTTGATATATTATAAATATTAACATAATTTTTATTTTACTTTATTTTTATTTAAACACTTATTTTTATTAATTTTTATATTTTATATTTCTTTATTATAATTCATTGATATTTTCTGCTACTAGAATGAATTTTTTTAATTAAATTGTTCATCTAATTTTTTATTTATCATATTTTAACATTGAATTATTTTTATATGTTGAAAATAAATAAAATTAATCTAAATTTCCTTTTAACAAGACAAATTACTCTTTATTCAATTTTTTTTTTGTTTTCTGGTAAAAGGTACTAATTGTATAGTCTCTTGTTTCTAAATCAGTTAAAGAAGAACAACCATCGAACATCTCACTCATATTATTAACATTATAACCATTAAAATCAGATAATTTTAAAACTTTTAATGAAGAACAATTTTTAAACATGCAATTCATATTAGCAACATTTTCAGTATGAAAATTATCTAAATTTAAAAAAGTTAAAGAAGAACAGTTATAGAACATGTAACTCATATCATAAACCTTATTAGTATTAAAACTAGATAAATTTAAATTTTTTAATGAAGAACAATTTGAAAACATTTCACTCATATCATTAACATTTTCAGTAGTAAAATTATCTAAATTTAAAAGAGTTAATTTAGAACAATTATAGAACATATAACTAGTATTATTTAAAGGATTATTTACAATAATTTTATATATATTTTTTCCTTTTTTTTCAAAATTATATTTAAAACTGAAATCTATTTTTTTATCATTTAAGTATAATTCACATTTTTCAGCAATTTCATTTTTATTTTCAATTGTTATAATGTCATTTAAATAAAAATTATTTTTTTTAACTTCTTCATAACAATTTATTATTTGTACATTATTTTTTTTCTCATTAATATTATACTCACAAAAAATTTCATTTTTAATTTCTAAATTAAAAAAATCATTTAAAATATATTTGAAATAAATTCCAATATTTTCATTATTTTTTTTATTTCCACATTTATGAATTCCAATAATTTTAAAATTATTTAGAAATAAAATAGGAGAGCCTGAACAACCATAATAAGTTGAAACTAAATGTTTTAATGTATAATTATCAAAAGATTTAATTTTTCCTTGAGCAAAAGAAAGTTCTCCTCTATTAGGGTATTGAATAATACAAATATCTTGTTTTAAATATTCATTTTTAGATTCATCATTCATAATAAAATCTTCTATTTCAAAATAATCTTTTATTTTTTTAAATATTAAATCTGTTTTTAATATTTCTATTATCGTATAATCAAGTTCTTTATTTTCTTTTTTTAATCTTCTATTTAACTCAATTTTTTCTTCTTTATTTTTATATATTATAGTTAAATAATCTCTATTTTTGAGCAACTTTAAATTTAAAATATGATTATTTGTTATAAAAAAATATTTATCCTCTTGATTAAAATTATATTTAAAAAAAAATCCTATTCCTTTTCTTCCAATTAATTCAATTTTACAAATTGAATTTTCTGATTTTTCTTTTAATAGTTTTATTCTTTGAAAAGATATAGGTTCTGTGCTTCCTATTATTTTCATATCATCTTCATATTCATATATTTCCATCTTTTTTTGATATAAAGTAGAAGAATTAATTAAAAATAATTTAATAATAACATTAAAGTATAAATAAAAAAATGATTCTAAAATATTTATATATCATTAAAAAAAAACAAATTATAAAATAT
>JAJJKW010000434.1:0-29166 GCA_023805745.1 Isotricha sp. YL-2021b | reverse complement strand
CAATCCCCAATCCCCAATCCCCAATCCCCAATCCCCAATAATTTTTAAATATCTAAATTTTTAAAATGAATAAAAGAGAATAAAGAATAATTATTTATGAATAAATTATAATTCAATTAAAAAAAATATCAAAATCTTCTTATTTTATTTATATTTTTTATTTCATTTTAATAATGTATTTTAACAATTGAATTCTTAAATTTTAAATTGTTTATTTATAAATAAATAAATTTTTTTAATTAATATTATGGCTGATAAAAAAGTTTTAAAACTTTCTTCTAATTATTCAAAAACTCCAAAAAATATTGGTTTACAAGTTAATTTCGTTGAAGATATTGAAAAAGAATTTGAAAAATTTAATAATTTTCCAAAGAGAAATAAAAAAAATATAAATATAAAGGAAAGTTTAATGTTAAAAAAAGACATTATTTTATCCTCTTCTTCTGATGATCATTCTGAATATTATAAATCTTTTTTAAAAAGTTTAAATGAAAATAATCATAATTCAGAAAATAAAAGTCCACTAGAAGAAAAAAAAAAAATATTAAAATTAAATAAATTAAATTCTTCACCAAATATTTTAAATGAAAAAAGTAGAAAAAAATTAAAATTTAAAAAAGGAAAAACTCAAACTAATTTAAATAAAAAAAAAGAAGATTCAACAATAATAAAAATAGATAAAGAAGATAATAATTCAAAAAAGATAAAATTTACAAATGTGAATAAAGTTAATAAATTAACAATTTCATTAAATAATATTGAAAATACTTTAGGAGATAAATCAATAAGAACAACAAAAGAAAAAAATAAAAATAAAAAATTATTAGATTATACATTATCTGAATATTTAAATAAAAGTCAAAGTATTTTAAGTTCTAATTCACCAAATGAAAATTTTACTCCTGTAACAGTTAATAATAATATTTTTTCTTTAAAAAAAATACATCAAAATTCTTTTGGTGAACAAGCATCAACTGTTTCAATAAAAAATACAAATAAAAAAAAAATACAAAAATTCAAAAGCAAAGATAGTATTAATGAAAAAGAAAAAAATAAAAATATAAATAAAAATAATGTAAAAAATAATAATAAAGAAAATAATACAAATGAAAATAAAATAACTTATAAAAAAAGTAATTTTTTAAATGTTAAAAAAATTGATATTAATAATAAAAATAAACAAATAGGAAAAAACATTGTAAATATAAATGATTCAACAAATAAGAAAAATAATGATTCAAAAAATAAAGAAAAACAAATTGAACCTTTATTAAATTCAAATAATTTAAATAATAAAATAGAAAATAAAAATATGATTCTTCCAAATAAAAAGAAAAAATGTTTATTTTGTTGTATTCCTATATGTTAATAAATTTTTTGTTTTTAAATTATATGTTTATATATATTCCATAATTATTATAAATTTTCATTATAATAAACAATTGATTGACTAAAATTTTTTATATTATTTAAAAATTAATAAAAATCATTCAATGTCACAGGAATTTTACCTTATAGTTTAAAAGATATATTTAATATAATAGAAAATAAAAAAAAGAATATATAAAATATGAAGTATTTTGTTCTTATGTTGAAATATATAATGAAAATATAAATGATTTACTTTCAAAAAATAAATTTTTAAAATTAATTGATGATAATAAATATGGAGTTATTGTTTCAGGAACTAGAAAAGTTAAAAGAAATAATTTTAATGAAGGAATTTATGTAAAAGAATTAGGTGAAGAAAAAAGAAAATATAAAGAAAGAATATTAAATGAATATTCATCACGTTCACATAGTATATTTCAAATATTTATAGAAAGTTCAGAAAATAAAAAAAATGAAGAAAAAATAATTTATCAAAAAAAAAAATTTGGATATTTAAATTTAATAGATTTAGCAGGTAGTGAAAGAATAAATGATAAAGAAAATAAAAATGATATAAATTTAAATAATGAAACAGGATATATAAATAAAAGTTTATTTGTTTTAGCAAATGTAATAAATAAATTATCAGAAAATAAAAAAAATATATTCCTTATAGAAATAGTAAATTAACTAGATTATTATCTCAAGCTTTAGGAGGAAATTCAAAAACTCTTTTTATTTTTAATATTTCTCCTTCTTCTATTAATTATTATCATACAATAAGTACTTTAAGATTTGGAAATAGGGCAAAAAATGTTAAATTAAAACCTTCTATTAATGAATTTTTAACTGAACAAGATAAAACTGAATTTTATAAAAAAGAAATTTGCAAATTTAAAAAGATTTTAGTGAAAGTATTTCGAATTTTCAAAATTTAAAAGATTGTAATTTTGAAGATAATATTGAAGATTATTATTTAAACAATAATAATATTATTGAAAATAATAAAAATATTAATTTTAATTTAGATGATAATCTATATAATTTGGATGATAAAATAAAAGATAATGATAATTATAAAAATTTATATTTAAATGAAAAAGCAAAAAATGAAGAATATAAAAAAGAAATTCTTGATTTAAAGCAGAAATTAAATAATAATAATAATTATAATGATGAAAATATATTAAATTCTCAATTCAATAATGATTATCCAAAAAAAATTATCTTTTCCTGGAAATATAAATCCTAATATTCCATTTAATTTATTAAAAATGAAAAATTGTCAAAATTTTCTTGAAAATAATTCAAAAACAAAACCAAAAAAATTTTTAAGTTATTCATCAAGTGCTCGGAATATATATAAAAATAATCATAATAATATTTTTTTAAATAATGATAATATTATAAATAAAATAGGAAAAGATTATTATAATAATCTATTATCTCCAAGACATTCTTACGTGATGAATTCAAATAAAATTTTGAAAAAAAATATAATTGAAGAAAATCAAAATTTTTCAAAAGAGAATAATTTAAATTCTCTTTATCAAGAAGATAATATAATTGAAAAAATAAAATTAAAATCTATTTTTGAAACTTTTCATTTAAAATATTTACCAAGGTCGGGTATGTATGATAAAGATATTGAAAATATCAAATCACAATATGAAATTAAAATTGATACTTTAGAAAAAACAAAAGATTATTATAAAGGATATATTAAAAATCTTTATAAGAAGAAAATAAAAATAATAACATTTTTAGAAAATAATGAAAATAAAATAGAGAAAGTTGAAAAAGAATATAATGAAATAATAGATTTATTAGAAGAATTGTATAATGAAAAAATAAAGGAATTTGAAAATATATTTTTCTCTATTTTAAGAGAAATAACAAATTATAATAATAAAAAACTAAATTAAAAAAGTAAAGTTAAGGTAAATTTTTTTGAGAATTATATATAAATAATTATATTATTCTAATAATATTATTAATACAAATTATTAAAAATCATCATTCCAATAAATTTTTACCAAAAAAAAATAAATATTATATTTAAAAAAATGTCAAAGTCATCATCATTAACTCAAGAACAAAAATTAAATACAATAATAAAATTATATACAACAACTTTTGAATCATATAAAAAAAACATGTCAAAAAAGGATAAAAATCTCCAAAATATAAAAATAATACAAACTCAATTAAAAGAACCAGAAAAATTTTTTAGTTCATTTAAAAATAAAAGAATATGTTCTTTATTAATTGTTGAACCAACAGAATTACCAAATTTAAAAATAATGGAAAAAGATATTGATACTCTTGAATTTATTATGCAAAATGATTTAATTGAACATTCAATTCTTCAAGAAATGAGTGAAAGAATTTTATTATATATTCATAAATTTTTCCAAACTAATGAAATGGAATGTAATATTAGTTTAAAAATATTAAATTTATGTAAAAAAATTTATACTAATCAATATACTTTTATTCATAATGAAAATTTCAAAATTATAATTAAAATTTATTTAAGAATTTATTTAGTTTTGAAAAATAATTCTAATTTTCATGAAAATTCAAAAAAAGCTTTATTACTTATTATTGATCATATATTAAGAAGTCTGGATGAAACAAATGATTCTTCGGGTAATAAAAGTTTTGGAAAACAAGTATTTGATTCAAGTAATAATATAAATATAAGTTATGATATTGAGAGTGATAAAAAAAAAGAAATATTAAATAAAATTCAATTAAATGAATATAAATATATATCAAGTAAATATATAAGTTACTTAATAGATTTAATAGAAATTCAAATTAATATAAAAAAAGATAATGAAAAGAATATAATATCAGATTATATAGAAATAATCCAATCAAATAATTTTTCATCATTTAAAACTGAAATAGAAAATTTAAATTTAGAACAATATAAAGAAATATTATATAATGAAAATAATAAAAGTCCAATAGGAAAATATGGTTGGTGTATATGTTGTAGAAATACAGCAAATAATTGGTCAAATAAATTAAATTTTCCAATATGTAATAATAATAATAATGAATGTGAATTAGAAATATTAAAATTATTTAAAAATATAGTTTCAAGAGGAGATTATTTAAATATGTTAATATATTTATCAGTAACTTCAACTGTTGGAGCAAATGATCAAAATAATGATTCTGAAGTAAATTCTTCTTGTAGACATTTTTGTTTAAAAATTATTAGAAAAATGTTAGAAAAAGGTTCTAAATATTTTATAAATGATAATGATGTTATTTATATTATTAAACAATTTGTTAAAGATTCACTTTTACAAAATACTCTTTCAAATGATATTTATATTTTTAAATCAAGTTTAAAATTATTTTTAACAATATTTAAAAATTATAGAGAACATTTAAAAGATCAAATTGAGATTTTTTTTAATAAAATTTTAATTCAAATTTTAGAATCTGAAAATATAGGTTTTCAACATAAAAATGCAATTTTAGAAACTTTATTAATATTAGCAGATGATTGTAATTTCTTAGTTGAACTTTATGTTAATTATGATTGTGATGTTAATTGTTCTGGAATTTTTCAAAATTTAATAGATTTATTAACAAGAATAATGAATGGATTTTATAGAAAACCAAAATATCAAAATGTTTTAAAAGTTCCTCAAGAAAATTTTCTTTCAAATATTGTTTTAGAATTTTTAAAAAAATTTATTCATAATTTAAATACTTTAGTTGTTAATAATGAAAAAAAGAAAAAAGATGTGATTGAAGTTGATAATTTTAATGATAATGAAGATCAAAATAATGTTTCTATTATTGAAAATAAAGAATATATTGGAGATATAAAAGATAAAATTGATAGAAATTTAAAAATAAAACAATTATTAAGTAAAGCAATAGAAATATTTAATATAGGAAAAAGTTCAAAGTGATTGTTTAAAATTTTTAAAAAGACAAAATATGGTTTTTAATGAAGAAGCATTTAATAAAATAAAAGATAACTACATTCAAAATTTAGATAATAATATAAATAATAATTTAAATAATAGTCATAATTCTTCATTATTAAATAATACAACAATATCATCAAATGGAATTATAGATAAAAATGTATTAAATAGAAACAATACAATAATAAGTGATATATCAAATGAAGATTTATCAGTTTTTGATACATCAAAAATAACAAATATAATGCAAACACCATTTATTTCAAATATAAATCCATTATTATATTTTTTAGATAATACAGAAAGAGAAAAATTAAATGATTTAACATATGAAAATTATATAGCATTTGAAATGGCTCGTTTTGTAAGATCAAATTTAAAAGATTTAAAAAGAGAAAGAGTAGGAGATTATTTATGTAAAGGAGATTCTCTTCATGTCAAAATAGTCACATTTTTTATAAATAGTTTTGATTTTAAAAAATTATATATTTTAGAAGCATTAAGATTATTATTTAGAGAATTACCTCTTGCAGGAGAAGCACAAGTTATTGATAGAATTGTACAAATTTTTGGAGAAAAATATATTAAAGATAATCCTTCTTCTTTAAAAAATGCTGATATTGCTTATTATATTTCTTTTTCTGTTATTATGTTAAATACTGATTTACATAGAGAAGAAGTTGATAAAAAAATGACTTGTAAAGAATTTGTTAATCAAATTTATTTAAGTTGTTCTAAAGAAGATATTTCAGAACAATTTATTATTGATTTATATAATAGAGTATATAATAATCCTTTAGTTATTCCTGGAACAAAAATTTCAGGAAATAAAAATAAAATGGATTTAATAAAACAAGAAAAAGAAAATATAATGAGAAGTACAGTAAATAAATTAGAAAGTATATCAACAATAACAAATAATTATATTAAAAATGTAGATAATGATAATATAAAACATTTAATAGAATATTGTTGGAGTAATTTTTTATCAATTTTTTCTCAATTATTAGCAGATGATGATGGAGATAAAATAGTTGATATTTGTATAGATAATATATCAACAATGGCTCAAACTTTAGGAATTTTACATTTAGATAATTTTTGTGAAGCTTATATAAATACAATAACAAATATGACAAATATGAATGAAGGAAGAGAAGTTGGAAATAAAAATATAAAAAGTTTAAAAGCTTTAATTTCTTTTATTACAAATTCTGGAATGTATGTTCATACAAGTTGGAATAATATTTTAACAATATTATCTAAAATAGAATATTATCAAAATACAGAAAATTATGTTATTATAGAAGATATTAAAAGAAAAAGTAAAATGAGAAATTTAGATAAAGAAATAAATTTAACATTACAAAATAAAGAAATAATAAATAAAAATATATCAGATATAGTTTGTGATAATGTATTTAGTAAAACATCATTATTTGATGAAGAAACTATAATAAATTTTGTAAAAAGTTTATGTGATGTTTCAAATGATGAATTAAATCATTATTATAAACCAAGAGAATATTCTTTAAGAAAATTAGTTGAAGTTGCAGAATTTAATATTTCAAGAATTCAAGTTGAATGGGTAAAAATTTGGAAATTAATTGGAGAACATTTTATTTCTGTTATAAGTCATTCTAAACATGAAAATATTTGGAGAAATTCTTTAGATAATTTAAAACAAGTTATTTGTAAATTAATTCAAAAAAAAGATTTATCTGTATTTAATTTTCAAATGGATTTTTTTAGACCTTTTGCTATAATTTTTTCTCAAACTGAAAATGAACCAAATAGAGGAGAAATGATATTATTTTATTTACATTATATTGTTGGAACTTATTCTAAAAATATTCATTCTGGTTGGATTGTTGTTTTTAATATTTTAAAAGAAGGTTTAAAAAGAAAAGATAATAAAATTAATGAAGATATTAAAAATATGTTACAAAAAGTTTATGATGATTTTTCTATTTTTAATAATAATCCTAATCCTGATATTTTTAGAGGATATATTGAATGTTTATGTTATATGTATTTAGATAAAAATATGAAACAATATGCTTTTGAAACTATTTTAAATTTATTTTCTAAAATTATGGAAAAAATAGATTCGGATAATTTAAAAAAAGATGATGATAAAAATAAAAATATAATTAGACAAAGTAAAAATAATAAAAAATTTGAATTCTTAAAAATTTTTTTTTATGGTTTTGATGATTTAATTACTGTTGATGTTATTGAATATTCAAATTTACTTTTTGAAATTATTTCTCATAATAGAGAAATTATTTTTTCAGAAGATAATAATGCTTTTATATATATTTATTATTGTTTTTTTAAACCACATTTATGTACTTTATTATTTAATTACTTTGATAATTTAATTGATATTTTTGAAGAAAATGAAGTAAAAGAATTATATAAAAAGTATAGTTCTGAAGAAAATATTAATGATAAATATCAAAATATTCAAATATATATTGAAAAAGCATTAGAAGATGAAATAAATGACTTAGAAAAAAATAATGATAAATATCAATTAATGATTGGAGAAAATAAAGAAATTAAAGAAGAAAATAAAAATAAATTAATAAAATTTATAAAAATTATTAAAGAGAATTTTGATAAAGAAAGTGATGTAAATTTAATAAGTAGAAAAATACAAATTTTATCTATTTTTGAAGAAAAAAATTTGGAAATGGGTATTGAATTTTTTTTAGAAAAAATAAAAGAATTAATTGGCAAAATAGAAGATCAAATTTTTAATTATAATTATTTTTTTGAAGATCTTTTATTAACAATGCATGATTTAAGTTTATTTAATAAACAAAGTTCTTTAATTTTAAGAATTTTAGCAACAAATTTAATTGCTTTAGGTCATAAAATTTCAAAAAAAACAATTGAAAAAATATCTTCAAAAAATTTATTTATATTAAATATATTATCAAATATATCTTTAAAGATAAGTGAAAATAAATTAAAAAATATTATTTCTTTTGGTTGTGCTTATACTTCTTTTTTAAATGCTTTAATACAAAATACTTCAAATAATTTAAGTGATATTTATAAAAAAGTTTCTAAAATTTTTGCTAAAATTCTTGAAATTTATTTTAATGGTAATTTTGAAGGAAAAGAACTTTTTCTATCAAATGATACAATTGATATGTTAATTGCTTTAGAAAGAATACAAAAATCAATTTTAGATGGTTATAATAATTTAAAAGAATTATTTGATTCTTCTTCAATTATTTCTTTAGATTATTTAGCCAAAATATTTGTTAAATATAATATAAATAAAGAGGAAAATTCTCAAATTATAAATGTTATTATAAATAAAATAGATTATATTTTTCCTAAATTATTAAAATTTTTAAATGAAAAAGAATTAGAATCTGTTTTTAATAATTTAATGGATTTTATGGAATCTTCAAATTTAAGTTTAAGGAATTCTTCAAAAAAATTATTAAAAGAATTTATAAATTTAAAATTATGTGTATTTGAGAAATATAATGAAGAAAAAGAAAAAAAAATTGAAGAAGAAAAGAAACTAAAAGAAGAAAATAATTTAAATAATAAAAACAAAGATAAAAAAAAAAATGAGGAGAAAAAAGAAGAAAAATAAATAAATTAATAATTAGTTATTTTCTATAATATTAATTAATACTTATTTAAATAAAATATTTATAAAATTCATAATAAAAATAAAATTAAAAAAAATTTAAAAAATTATTTTAATTAATTATAAACATAATTAAAATATTAAAAAATAAAACATCCTTTACTACAAACAGGTTTAGGTAATAATTTTTTCCATTTTAATTTATCAATTAAATGATTCATATTACAAATATTACATTTTAAAATTTTATAATCTTTTCCTTCAAAAGTAAAATTATTTTTATCTTTATTTTCACTAAATTTATCAAAACAATCAGGACAAAGAATATGTCTTTCTTCAGTATAATCAATTCCTTCAATTAAATTATCTTTTTTTATTTCTTTTTCATGTATTTTTATTTCTATTTCATAATAAATTGGTTTTTTATGATTTGAACGAACATTCATATTTTTCTCAAATTTTTTTAAACAATTAAAACAATATTCTTCACAATAATTTATTAATCTTTCTTTTGCATTTTTTTTTAATTCTTCAATATTATTTTCATCAATTACTTTTTCTATTGCTTCATCATAATTAAAATTATTTTCACAATGACATTTCATTTTCTTTAGTTTCTTCTTTTCAAAAACATTTAATATTATATTTGAATCTGTTGATAAATTTATTAAATCTATTAAACAATTTTTACAATAATGACAACCACAATTTAATTGAATTAAATCTGAAAAATTTTTTGTACATTTATAACAAAGAGAAATTAAAGTTTTTGAACAACCTTCAGAAAAAGAATTATTAAATAAATAAATATAATCTAAATCACTTATTATTATATCTTTTGTTAATTTTATTGGTCTCATATAAAAACAATGATTAATATAATTTTCTTGAAAACATAATTGAATTCTTTCATTTAAAACTTCTAATATTTTTTTTTCCAAACAATTAAAACAAATTGATTTTTTTGCTTCTGAAAAATTAACATAAAATGAATTTGATTTACATATTGAACATAATTTTTTTTGAGAAGTTTTTTCTCCTGATAATATAGTATTAATATTAGGATTATTTTTAGAATATATTTTTTTTATTTTTTCTGAATTCTCATAAATAATATGATAATTAGAATAAAAATATCCTATATTAATTGTAATATTTGACCCTTTATTTCTTGTAAAATCTTTCCTTTTTATTTCTTTCATATCTCCTTCAATATAAAATATATTTAAATTAATATTAAAAATATTTGGAAGAGCATCAATAACATATCTTGTTGGTTCATTAAAATATACTATTCCTAAAATATAATTATATAAATTTTTAGTATTTTTTATTTCTTGATTTGAAATATTTTGAAATTCTAAATTTAATAAATAACCAAAAACACAATATCTTACATATCTAATTAAAATTTGATCAAAAGAATTATTACTTTTGTCTAAAAAAGAATATAAAAAAATTTCATAAGTATCATTCCATTGTTCTGATTTCATTAAATCATAAATTATACTAAATATAACTAAAGTTTTTTCTAAATTTATACTATCATAAACATCTTTTGTAATTTCATAAAGTCGATATATATCATATATTATAATACAAAATTCATCTATTGCTTGATTTATTATATAATTTTCAAGTAATAAAAAAATAAAAGCTCTATAAAATGAATCTCCATTTTCTGGATAAATATATCTAAAAGAATTAAATAAATCAGTTTTAATATGATATATTTTTTCAAAATCTTTATTAGAAAAAAGTGATGGATTAATTATATAATTATTTAAAATAAATTTATTTTCTTTAATATTTTTAAATATTTGATTTTTTTGATTTGAATCAATAAATGAAAAAATATTTTGAAAAATATGAATATTTTGAATATAATTATTAGATATTTCTTCATAATATGGAATAAATTTTTCTTTTTGTATTATATTTATAATACTTTGATCTTTTAAAATATAATTTTGAAAATAATTATTATTATTGATTCCAGATTTTTTATTTTCAATTGAATCTTTATTTTCCCAAGTACTATATACATTACGATGTGGATTTAAATAATCTATAAATTTTACTTGTTTCAATTTATCAAATTTTGTAATTTCTGGATAAAATAAACTTTCATTATTATTATTATTATAATCATTATGATTATTATTAATATTATTATTATCTTCATTTAATTTTATCATTCCTTCTTTTTTATTTTTAAAACTTTCTTTTTTGACTTTTTTCTCATTTTGAATTTCTAAATCTTCTTTAGGAATTTTATCTTTATTTTTAGGTTTTTTTTTTGTAATTATTAATATTATTATTATTATTATTATTATTATTATTATTATTATTATTATTATTATTAATATTATTATTATTATTATTATTATTATTAATATTATTATTATTATTATTATTATTATTATTATTATTATTATTATTATGTCTATTTTTTTTATTAGAAATTTCTTTATAATCTTCTTCAAAATCATCAATAAAATCATCACTATCATAATCTTTTTTTTTTTCTACTTTTTCAAATAATTGTTTTTTTGCTGAAGGAATTTCACCTATTATTTGTTTATAATTAAATCCAACTTCTTTTTCTATTTCTTTTTTAATTGTAGCTTCATCAATACTTTCATCCATATTTAATTTTAAATTGTTATTTTCCTTTTTTTTATTTTTTAAATTATTATTACTATTAAGGCTATTATTTTTTTTTTTATTTTTATTTTCATTATTTATTTTATTTATATCATCAATAATTAAATCATTATTTTGAATAGTAATTTTTTCAGATTCTTTTATATCTTCTAAATTTATATTATTATTATTGTTATTATTATTGCTATGATTTTCGTTATTTTTAATATTCATATTATTATCACTATTATTTTTGTTATTAATATTTTTAATGTTATTATTATTGTTATTATAGTTATTGTTATTATTTAAAAATGGATTAATTTCCTTATCTTTCTTTTTTTTATGAAAATTTAAAGAAATTCTTTCTTTTTCTTTTTCAGGAATTTCTAAACTATCATTAAAATTAGAAGTATTTCTTTGTTCTGGTTTTGTACTTATTCTTTCTTCATTTTTATTTACTAAAGGATAAGGAGCTTCATTTCTTAAAGGTTCATCTGGAATTTCTATTTTATCAAAATTTATTTTTTTTTCTAATTTTTCTATTTCTATTCTTTTTTCTCTTTCTTTTTTTTCTTTTTCTAATTGTTCTAATCTTAATTTCTCCAATCTTTCTCTTTCTAATTCTTCTTCTCTTAATTTCTCCAATCTTTCTTTTTCTAATTGTTCGAATCTTATTTTTTCTTGTCTTTCTTTTTCTAATTGCTCCAATCTTAATTTTTCTTGTCTTTCTTTTTCTAATTGCTCCAATCTTAATTTTTCTTGTCTTTCTTTTTCTAATTGTTCTAATCTTAATTTCTCCAATCTTTCTTTTTCTAATTGCTCTAATCTTAATTTCTCCAATCTTTCTTTTTCTAATTTTTCCAATCTTATTTTTTCTTGTCTTTCTTTTTCTTTTTGTTTTTCTCTTTCGAATTGTTCTAATCTTATTTTTTCTTGTCTTTCTTTTTCTAATTCTTCTTCTCTTAATTTTTCCAATCTTTCTTTTTCTAATTCTTCTTCTCTTAGTTTTTCCAATCTTTCTTTTTCTAATTCTTCTAATCTAAATTTTTCTTGTCTTTCTTTTTCTAATTCTTCTAATCTTAATTTTTCTTGTCTTTCTTTTTCTAATTGTTCTAATCTTATTTTTTCTTGTCTTTCTTTTTCTAATTGTTCTAATCTTATTTTTTCTTGTCTTTCTCTTTCTAATTGTTCTTGAATTTCTAATTCTTCTTTTCTTTCTTTTTCTTCTCTTTCTAATTCTTCTTTTTTTTCTTTTTCTAATTTTTCTCTTTCTAAATCATCTTTTTTTTCTTCTTCTTTATTTTCTTTTTTCATTGTTTCAAAAAATTTAACATCTTGTAAATCTAATAATATATCTTTCATATTATTTTCATTATTTCCTTTAGAAAAAACACCAGAACTTTTATTAGAAAAACTCAAATCAATTAATTTTGCTTGTGCATTATTATTTATATTTTCATTATTATATCCATTAAAATTTTCTTGTTGATTAAAATGTTCATTAATATTTAAATTATCATTATAAAAATTATAATTATTTATGTTAGAATTATATTGATTTAAGTTATTATTACTATTCTGAAAATTAGGATTATGATTATTTAAGTTATTATTAATATTATTAAAGTTAGGATTATAATTATTTAAGTTATTATTAATATTGTTAAAGTTAGGATTATAATTATTTATATTATTGTTGTTATTATTCAAATTATTACTATAATTAAAGTTATTATCTTGTTGTTTATTTAAGTTTTGATTAATTATATTTTTAATTGATTGATTATCATCTTTAATTTCAGAATCCTTTAAATCAGAAGAAAAAAGATCATCTACTATTTTTTTTTTTATTTCACTTGTTATTGTACCTTTTGGTTTTATTATATTATTATTATTATTATTATTCCATTCTTGTTGATTGAAAGACATTTTTATTTAATTAAAATTTAATTATTTAAGACATATTTAGTAATAAAAGTTCTATATTTTAATTAAATGTTTATTTTTAAAATTTAAATACATTAAATAATATATCATCATCAAAAATAATCTAATAAAATAAAATAAAAAAAAATGAATTTTTTAACATTTAAAAAATAGTGATATAAGAATAAAACAAAAAAATAAAAAAAAAATTAAACTCAAAAAAAAAATAAAAATAAATAAAAAAGAAACAATAAAAAAAACCATTTAAAAAAAAAAAAAAATGGACGATGATGATAATTATATGAAAATAGATTTCATAGGAAAAGGATCAGGAGGAACATTAGTAAACAAAGTAAAATCTTTAATAAACAATGAATATTATGCAGTAAAAAAAATAACAATAGATTATAATAATGAAAAGCAAAATGATTGTAATAAAAATGAAATAGAAATTTTTAAAACATTAAATCATCCAAATTTAATAAAATATATAACAAGTTATATAAAAAAAGGAACATTAAATATAGTAATGGAATATGCAAATGGAGGAGATTTAACAAATCAAATAAAAAAATATAAAAATGAAAATAAAAAAATAGAAGAAGATTTAATTTGGTATTGGTTTCTTCAAATGTGTCAAGGAATAAGATATATGCATTCAAAGAAAATAATTCATAGAGATATAAAATGTCAAAATATATTTTTAACAAATGAAAATATAATAAAAGTAGGAGATTTTGGTATATCAAAAATATTAGAACATACTTATGATTTTTCAAAAACTCCTTTAGGAACTCCTTATTTTTTATCTCCTGAAATTTGTTCTGGTTCAAAATATAATTTTAAAATTGATATGTGGATGCTTGGTTGTGTTTTATATGAATTAACTACTTTTAGAAAACCTTTTGAAGGAAATACAATTGCAGAATTAATTGAAAAAATACAAGTTAGAGATATTTTACCTATTCCTAAAAGTTATTCTGATGATTTAAAAAATTTAATTTCTAAATTATTATGTAAAAATCCTAATAATAGACCTTCTATTAAAGAAGTTCTTGAATATGATTTTATTATTAATAAAATGAATAAATTTGGATTTACTAAAAGATATATTGATTGGAATGAAATTAATAATCTTGATGAAAATATTAATAATAATGATCCTAATTATTCTTTATTTAATTTAAGATTCTTTGTTGATGATAATAATGATAAAAAAAGTAATGGAAATAAAAATAATGAAAATGAAGATGAAAAAGATAATTTTGATGAAACTGATGAAAAATTAGATGATTTATCTAAAAAATTAAATAATTTTAATCTTTCTCCTTCTCCAAATATTTCAAGAGAAACTTCGAATCAAGAAATATTTCAAATTAAAGGAAAATCTTATGATAATAAAAATTTAAATAATAATAATGAAAATATTTCTTCTATGAGACAAGCTTCTAATATTAATAATAGTAATGCTACTTCTTTTGAAGAAAAAATTAAATTATTTAAAAAAAATTATCAAAATAATGAAAATCAAAGTGATAATATGAATATTAAAAAAGATAATAAAAAATCAAATTTTACTTTAAAATATAATAATAATAATAATAAAGTTTATGAAATTGAATTTTCTGATGAAATGAAATCTAAAAAAACTTTAAAAAAAAAACCTAGTGAAATTGTAAAAGATGAAAATAATCCTAATATTCATATTAAATATGGATATTTTTGTGAACAATTAACAAAAGAAAAAATGGATAATTTAATTCAAAAAATAGAAGATTTTAATGGAAATATAGAAGCAATTACTAATTATATTAAAGAAAATTTTGGAAATGAATGGGATGGTAAATTAATTTTATTTTCAAAAAAAATTGTAAATTCATGTTTTTAAATAATATAAAATTTTTATTATTATATATTTGTTCAATTGTTTAAAATGAAAAAAATAATATAATTTGATAAAAATATAAACTTTTTATCACTCAAAAAATTTTTTTTCAATATAAATAAAAATAATTTAATAATAAAATAATTATTTAATTAACTCAAATTCTTAATTTTTAAATTAAAAAAATAACTTTAAACTTCAAAAATTTGATGTCCAACTCTAACTTCATCACTTCCAGAAATAATAGCTTCTTCATAATCTTGACTAGTACCAAAAGAAGAAATAAATTTATTTTTATCTAAATTATATTTATCACAAATATCATTTTTAATTTTAACCATATTTTCAAATTGTTCTTTATTTCCAACATCACCTAAACTCATAATTCCAATTAATTCTAAATTATTACATTTTTCAATAATAACTTTACAAATATCATCAATTATTTTTAAATCTGCTCCAGTTTTACTTTCAGAAGAACTAATATTTATTTCAATATATACTTTAATTTTATTTTGTGCATGTTTATTTAATTCTTCTGCTATTTTTACACTATCTACACTTTCAATTATTATATTTGGTATTTTTTGTAATAATTTTTTCACTTTATTTGATTGTAAATGTCCTATTAAATGCCATTCTATATCTTTTGGTAATTTTTCATTTTTTTCTAATAATTCATTTACATAATTTTCTCCAAACATTCTTACTCCTAAATTATATAATACTAACATATCTTCTATTTTACGCTTTTTACTTACTGATATTAATTTTATTTCTTTTGTTATATTTTTATCCTTTTTTATTTTTTCTATTTGAGATACTAAATTTTTATAATTTGATTCTAATTTTTTTTCCCTCTCTTCATTTTTTTCCATTTTTTAAATAAAAAAAAATTATTTTTCTAGAATAAAATAAAATTAAAATAAAAATAACTGATATATAAAAAAAAATTTAAAAAAAAATAATTCCAAAATAAAAAGGATAAAATATGTCAAAATCAAAAGGGAAAAAAAAAGAAAATCCAGAGCTTCAAAAATATAGAATGATATTTAAATTATATGATGAAGATAAAGATAGTTTTGTAGATATGAATTTATTAGGAGAAATGTTACGTTCAGCAGGAGGAGCATTATTAGATTCAGAAATAGAAAATATAATAGAAAAAACAACAAAAGAATTAAAAGATACAAGATTTAATATAAAAACATTTGAAAAATTATGTTCTCAATATGTTCCAAATAATGAAAATGAAGATTATTTAATAAAAGCTTTTAAATTTTGGGATAATGAAAATACAGGAAAAATTTCTGTAGAAGAATTAAAAGAATCTTTAACAAAAATAGGAGATATATTAAATAATAATGAAATGGAAGCTTTAATTCAAGAAGCAGATCCAAATGAAACAGGAACAATAGATTATTATGAATATTCAAAAATATTAATGAAAAAATTATAAATAAAAAATATATAAATATTATTTTAAAATATAAAAAAAAAATTTAAAAAAAACAATTAAAATATTTCTTATTAAAAAAACTTTTAAAAAAAAAATAATATTTTTTAAATTAAACAGCAGAAGAAATTCTTTGAGCTTTTTTAGCTTTAATTAAAGCATCTCTATTCATAGCATATTCAACATCAGACATTTTATTTTTATTTTTTTCACTATCTTCTTTTTTTTTAGCTTGTTCCATTAAATAACCTAAATTTCTTTTATTCATTCTTCTAATTTTTTCATCAATAACTTTTTCATCTTTTGCATATTTTTCACAATCTAATTTCCAAATTCTTGCTTGTTCTTTTTCTAATTCTTTTTCTAATTCTGAATTTTTTTTTTTTTCTTCAACTTGCATATCTAAATATTTTTTTAATTCAATTTTTGCTAAATTTCTTTCTTTTTTTTCTTTTTCTTCTTTTTCTTGTTCTTTTTTATTTTTTTCCATTGTATAATAATTTGTTTTTAATTCTTCTTCTTCAGCTTCTCTTTTCATTTTATCTAAAGCTTCTTTTGCTACTCCAGTCATAAAATTATTTGCATTTCTTTCTATTCTTTTAAAATATAATTTTCTTTCTAATTCTTTTCTCTCTTCAACTTTATTATTTTCTTCACAAAATTTTAAATCTTCTTCTCTTTCTTTTTTTAATTGTTCTGCTTTTCTAATTTTATTTAATTCATTATCTTTTAAAGTTTGAATTAATGCTTCATGTTCTTTTTTCTTTTTTTCTAAAGCTGCTTTTTTTTCTGCTTCTATTTCTTCATTATAATGTTTAACTAAATTTCTTTCAAATTTCTTATTTTTTAATTCTTCAATTCTTTTTCTTGTAAATTCATCTTTCATTTGTTTTTTCCTATTTTCTTGTTCTTTTAATTTTTGTTGATGTAATTTTTCTTGTTTTTCTTTTTCAATTAAATCTATTTTTTTTAAATGTTCATTCATCATTTTTGCATATTCTTTTTCTTTTAATTCATCTTCATATTCTCTTTTAATTTTATCTTTAATTTGAGCTTCTAATTCATCTTTTGTTCTCATTTTAATTTCATGTTCTTTTATTTTTTCTTCTTTTTGATCTTTTAAAAATTGTTTTCTATTATAATCTGCTAAAGCAGCCCATTCATCTCCTCCACATTCAGAAAAATCTATTCTTCCATTTGGATAATATTCATCATAATATTTATTATTTATTTTCTGATTATATGCTGCTTCTTCTGCTTCTAATTCTGCTAATTCTTCATCTGGATTTTTATATTTCTTTTTATTATTTTTTTTTGTATTTTTTAATTCATTATTCTCTTTTTTTCCCATTTCATTTTTATTATTTATATTATTTTCTGGAATTGCATTGTTTGGATATATTGATTCCTCATTTACAAAATTCATTTTTTGATTATTTAAATTCTCATTTAATGTATTTCTTAAATTTGATCTTGATTTCTGTTGTAATAATAATTTATGAATTTTTGAATCTAGTTTCTTTAAATCTGAATCATTTAATTTTTCATTTTGAAGAAATTTTGTTATTTCAGGTTCTAAAAATAATTCTGGATTTTTTATTCCATATTTTTGCATAAATTTTGTTATCAAAAGATTCTTTAATTTTTCTCTTTTTTGAAGATTTATTAGTCTTTCTCTTGGATTTGCTTCTTGAAATTTCTGAGAATTTGTTGCTCTCATTCTTTGTGCATTTGCACTTTTTGTTGCTCTGTATGAATTATAGAACATCTTTTTAAGTTATATTTTATTTTTTTATATTTTTTTTATTTTTTAAGATTTTTTTATTTTTTATGAAAATAATTTTAAATTGTTTTTTTATTGTATTAAATATATAATTAACACTTTATATTTTATATTTTTTCTATCATTTATAATAAATAAATTTTTATTGTTATGTTTTTATTAAAAAATAAAAACAAATTAGAGTATATAAATTAGTTATTTTTTTCTTTGAAAAAAATTTCTTTTTTCTTTTTATTTACAACAATTATCTACATTGAGTAAAACTTGAATTCTTCCTTTATCAGTTGCATTAACAATAACACTAATTATGAAAAAATTACATGTTAATTTAAATATTTTTTTCAAATAACCAGCTAAACAATTTTCATTAACAAACATTGAACATTCACAAATTTCTTTTGAAAAAGGTTTGAAAAATTCATAATGATAATTTTTTTTATTTTTATCTTCTAAATTATTTCTATTCCAAATATAACAAAATTCATTTTCACTTCCAGAAATAATTAAATCATAATTCATATTATTATAAGCTCTTATCATTTTATTTTCATTAACTAAACCTTTATATTTATATATTAATTTTCCATCTGGAATTGAAACATATCTTATTCTTGAATCACAAGTAGAAATTAAAGCAGAATTTCTATTAATAAATTCTATATTAGTTACTTTTTTTCCTAATGAATTTTTCCCTAATTTATTTTTAACTGAAAAAGAACATTTATATGAAATTTTTGGATTAATATCATATATTTTTATTTTTCCATTATGAGTTCCTATTATAATTGATTCTCCTGAAGGAAAAAAATTTACACAAGTTATTTTTTCTTCTATATTAAAATAATCATATTTTGAATTTTCATTTATATTAAAAATTCTAATAAAATGATCTAATGAACCTGAAATAAAAATATTTTCTTCAAAAGGATGAAATGCAATTGAAGTTACCATGTCATTATGTTTATATTTTTTTATAATATTATTATTTTTTTCTTTTATATTCCATAATATTACATAATTATCTATTGAAGCACTTAATAAATATGAATAATTTAAAGAAGAAAAACTTAAATCAATAATATCATTTGTATGTTCAGTTAAAGTTAATTTTGGTTTTTCATTTAAAAAATTTAAATATGATAATATTTCTTTTTCATTATATGAAGATTGATAATTTTCATATTCATAATTCATTATTTCAAATAATTTAATTATTCCTTTTTTATTTCCTGTTGCTAAATATTTATTATCATAACTAAATTTAATTACTCTTATTGGACAATCATCAATATAAAAATTTTGAAGTTCAATTAAATTTTTTAAATGTCTATTTTCTTTTTTTGAAATGTTTTTGATTTTTACAGGAATTGTTCTTAATTTTGTTTTTAAAAAGTTTAAATTAATTTCTGATTCTTTTATATTAAATTTAATAGAATATATTTTTAAAAATGAATTTAATGAAATACTATTTGTTGAATATAATTTATTTCTACCTGTTAATGAAGTAAAGATTTGATATTTACTATTAGATGAATTAACTGTTTTTGTTTGTTTTATATTTCTAATTATTTCATTATTATTATTATTTAAATAATAATTATTATCATTATTAATTTCATTTTCACAGTCTTCATAAATTGAATTGTTATCTAATTTTGAATTTAATTTATTATTATTTCCATTTCTTGAAGTAAAATTTGTTAATAATTCATTACTTATTTTAGTATAATTTATTCTGTTTTTCAAATAGGATTTATCCTCATTTTTTTCTTTATATGATTCTTCAAATTCAAAAGAATTTTCATATGGATCAGTATATCTACTTTCTTCTTTATTTTCTTTTTCATCTAATTCAATTTTAGTTATTATCATTTCTTTTTAAATACATTTTTTCTTGAAATAAATATAAGAAGAAAATATTGAAAATAATTTTTAATTTATTATTCATATTTAGTTAAACTTTAATGAAGTAAAAAAAAAGAAATAAAAAATTATTTAATTTCAAGTTTAATCTTTATTTCCATTATTATATTCTCTAATATGGAATAAATTTAAAAGCTTATTTGCCAATTATTGAAAACTATTTAATTAAATCTATCTTATCTAAAAAATAGTCTTATTAATTTAATTTTTATTTTTAAATATTAAATTAATTATTTATCTAAATAAATGATGACGAGAAAAATGAGATAATAATTTTATTGAATAAAATTATTATCAAAATTATATGATTAACTTAGCCAGGTCTGAGAAAAAAAAAATAAAAAATATATATTAAAAATATTAAAAATCTTCAAAATTAATATTAACATTATTAACTACTCTAGGCATATTAAAATTATTATTAGTACTATTTTTATTTCCAAATTGAATTTTTGGTAATTTTAAACTTCTACTATGAAAAATATTATTATTTAAATAATTATTAATAATATCAGCATTTTTACTTAACATAATATCTTCAGGAGAAGGACTTTCAAAATCTTTAAATTTATAATTTCCATTAATAATTCCTCCATCAATATTAACAGAATCTCTTTTTTTAAAATTTTCAACTTTTGGAACTTGAAAATTTTCATAAGCAATTCCTTTTCTTTTTGCCCAATTCATTTTCATTAAATCAAATTTTATTGAAGCCCATTTATTATTTCCTCTCATTTGTTTATCTTTAAAATCAGGATCATTAAAAATTGGAAATTTATTTAATTTAAATTTTTCTAAATCATCATTTTGAGTTAAAAGATTTCTTCTTTCATAATTTGAATTATAATTATTTTTTAAAGTTTGACTTCTATATTTCTTATATATTGTATTTTTATTCTTATTTTCTTTTTTTTCATTTTTTTTTTTTATCTTTTTCTGGATTATAACTTAACATTTTTTTAAATGCTGAAATATTATTTGATGTTATAAATTTTTCTAAAAGTCTATTACGTTTTTTATCAGATTCTTCATTTGACATTTATAATAATATTAATTTTTTAATTTTAATTTTATTTTTTTTTAGGATATATTTTTTAATTTTTTTTACGTTTAAATAAAAAAAATAAGTGTTTGTTTTTATTTAAATAAATTTTATTTTTATAAATCCCATACTCCAATCATCATTTTTTCAAAGTCATTATCATTTTCATAATCAAAAGAAATAAATTTATAAAAATAAATAAAATTTTCAAAAGTTACAATTCCTTCTTTATTTTCATTTAAAAGGTAAAAATGATATTGATAATAATCTAAAAATTCAGATAAAATTTCTTGATAACTTTTTTTATTATTAATATAATCAGGATGTCCTTTTGGATTAAAATATTTTTTTATGTCTTCTTGTTTTATATAAGAAATATTTTTTCCAAATAATAATTTATGAAAAGCTAAATTAATAAACTTTAATCTTCTATCATTTAAAGTTCCAATAATATCATTTAAAAAATTTTCATAATTAATATAACCTGAATTATTTGTATGATTATATAAATTGTAAAGTGTATTTATTTCATTTTGTGTTAAATCAAATCTATTTTCTTTAAAAATTAATCTAAAATCATTATATGATATTTGTTTAATATTTCTATTATCTGCAAGTAAAAAATTTCTTCTTAAAGAAATTAAACCTCTTGAACCTCTTTTTCTTAATATATTTCTTAATTTGTCTAAAGGATTATTAAATATTTCTTTATTATTATTTATATTATTTTCACTCTTTAATTTTCTAAGTGGAATTTGAGCTGTATTAATATTTCTTAATTTATTTAAATTACTATTCTCATAATTATTATAATGATTTTTATCATATATATTAATAATATTATTATTATTTCCTTTCCATATTTTACCATATTGTATATCATTCTTCATATAACAATTAATTAAAATATTTTCAAAATCTTTATCATTTTCAATAAATAAAGAAATATTTTCATAATATTCAATAAATTCATTTATATTAATAAGTAATTGGTCTTTATCGTTAAATGCAGAAATTTTGTTAATCATATTATTCATTCTTTTATCAAAATAATATTTATGTAAAATATTAAAGGTATCACAAAATTCATCATAAATTAAATCTTCATTTAAAATTTTAAGAAGAACAAAAGGATGATTTTTGGCATTATATATTTTTAATAAATTAGATAATTTAATTCTTCCATTAAAATTTTTTAAAATTTTATAAAAAACTTCTTCAACAATAGTTTTCCTATTTTCATCTAAATTTCCTCTAATATCTTTCAACAATTTTTCATAATTAATATTATTTTTATATTCATTAAATAAATTTTGAATATCTTTAACATTTAAACATAATTTTAATTTTTTATTAACAGAAATCATATCATAATAATTAATATTTGGATTTTTAAAAGAAAAAGTATATAAACTAAAAATTCCTCTAATTCCTTTATTTAAAACATTAAATCTAACTTTTTCAATAAATTTATCATAAGGATTATAAGTTAAATTACTTGGAATATTATTTCTTTTTCTTTTTAAAATTTGAGAATTTGATCTTGCCAAACTTTTATTATTATATAAATTACCAATGAATTCCCAATAATTTAATTTATTATCAATTCCAATTGGATAAGAATAAAATATTTTTTCATATTCTTTTTCTGTAAAACCTGAAATTCCTATTCTTATCAATGTATTAATAAAATTTTGGAAAGAACATAAATTACTTTCATTTATATCATAATATCTAAAATATTTTAATAAAGTATCTGGTTCTCTATTAAATGGATTTGTTTTTAAATATATTTTTGATTTTAATTGATTTTCAAATATTTCTTTTATATTTTTTCTACTCATTTTTTATAAGGCAATTATTATTTATATATTTTAATTTCTTTTTTTTAATTTTTTTAATTAATAATTAAATAATACAATAATAAACTTTTTACTTTTTTTCATGTGAAATATATTACATACATATTAATAATTATCTCTTTTATCATGACAATAAATCATTTTTTTATCTTTCGGAATTTGGAAAAATTCTTTTATTTTTTTCCTTATATTTTTCTTATTCATTTCATTATAAGGTTGTTTTGAAAAAACAAAACCAATATTAAATAATTTTTGTTGAACTTCATTATGTAATTCAATTAAAGCATTATTATTATATTCATCAGAAAAATTTGAAATTTGTATACAAATAAATTTAGTTCTATCTTTATAATACATTAAATTATGTAATTCTTTTAATTTTTTTTCATCTAAAATTTCGATTGATGATAATAATATTTTTTCTTTTAAATTTTTAGGAGAAAACAAAATAAAATTATGTATACTTTTTTCAATTTGATTATAAGAAGTAATTGTCATATTTAAACTAATTTTAATAGAATTTAAATTTGAATTAGAAATAAAATTATCACTTGAATAAAATTCAATAAATGACTCAAAAGATTTAAAATCTAAATCTCCCAAAAATAAATATTTTAAATTATAAGGAATTAAATTAGATATATTTAAAATATTATAAAATTGAAATTGAATAGTTAACTCTTCTAAAATTTTATTATTAGTTAAAATAGTTTCATTAAATAAATCAATTAAATGAGGATAAATATTAGAATTTAAGTTTAACAAAGGACAAATTATTTTAAATATTTTAATTGAATTAGTACAAAGAGATAACCAAGTAAAAAAATTAAAAACAGTAATTGCTAAAATATTAATATAAAAAGAATTAGTTATTATTATTGTTGGAGTATCTAAAAAAATTAATAATTCCTTTAAATTTGTTTTAGTTTGAATAATATAAAAAAAATGATAAAAATTTTGTTCAAATTGTTTATTAAATTTTCTCCCTATTAAAAAATAATCAATATCATTATATTCAAAATTTTTAAATAAATTATTAGTCAAAACTCCTTGCTGTTCTTTAATTAAATTCCTTAAACTTAATTTTGAAGAAGCATATAATTTAAGTAAATTAATAGGAGAATAATTTTCTTCTGGTGTAAAAAAACTTATATGAATTTTTTCTAAATTTCTATTTCTTTGAATTATTGATAATATTTTTTCAAAAGAAATTGAATCAATTGAATTAAAATCAATTATTAATTCTTTCAATTCAAATAATTTATATAAAAAAATTAAAAAACTAAAATTAGGAATTTCACAGTTTTTATTTTTTAACATTATTTCAATTTCATTTGAAAAAGAATCATTAAAACTTAATTTTAATTTATTAATATTTTGAATTTTTGAAAGGAAATTACAAAAGAAAACAATATTTTCAAAAGGATGAATATTTTTCATAACAAATCCTTCTAAAATATCTTTTGTATTTATAGTATTACTTTTTTGTTGAATAAATTCTTTTTTTCTTTCAGGAGAAACAATAGGAATAACTGTAGAAATTCTAAAAGAATCTTCACTTTCTTTTTCATTTTCAAAAGAATTTGTATTATCATGTGTAGAACTTTTAAAAGAATCATTAATAATATCATTATATATTAAATCTGAACTTTTATATGATACATTTCTAATATATGTTTTATTTTGTTCAAAGGGAGAATAATTTTTATTTAATAAAGATATATATCCAAAAGGTAAAAAAGAATCATTTCTTTTATATTTATTATCATAATTTGTTGATTTTATTTTTATTTCTTTATTATTTAATATTTGAGATATTCTTATATGATATAATTCATTTAAACCTTTTTGAAGATCCTCATCAATAAAATTAAATACTATTTCATTAATTTTTGGAAATAACCATTTCATATTTAAACCAATTATTATATTTTCTAATTTTCTTTTTTGATCAGTTCCTTCTAAATTTATTGTAAATTTTGTTATATCTCTAAATTTACATAATAATATCATTAATTCATTTGGAATGGCAAATTTTGGTTCTTTTTTTGATGTTATTTTTGGATATAAATAATATTCATTTTGAATATTTGTAAATGTTTTATTTACAAAAGAAACTGAATTATTTCTATAATAATTATAATTCATATAATATTGTTCAATATTTATATTTCCAAAATCAATTTTTTTGATTATATTTTCTAAATCAATTATTTTTTTAATTTTAAATTTTTTGAATTGAGTAAAACAACAACATAATATTTTAATAAGGTCAGTACAATTTTTTTTATTTATGATAAATTCTTTTGGATTTGGATTTGATAATAATTTATTTATAATTTCATAAAATAATTCATTTTTAAAATTAATTTGATATTCTTTTATGTAAGCATTAATAATTTCATGATTTATTGTCATTAAATCACTTTCAAATTTTGGAATTCTTTTTGAAATATATTTATTTATTTCATTTCCTATTTTTTCATCTTGTAATTCAAGTAACATTGAATATATTTTTTCCATATTATCTTTAATATCTTCCTTAGTCAAATATTTTAGTTCATTTTTACCACATATTTTGAAAAAAGTAATATTTGTCATTTAAAATTTCTTTTTGTTTGTTAAAATAAATTTTTTTGAAATAATAAATCAAATAAATAATATTTAATTATATTAATTCATTTAATTGATTAAAAACTAATATAAGCTATTTTTTATTATTTACATTTTGATATTATTTATAATTTTAAAAGAAAAATATAAAATTTTATTTAAAAAAGTCTTTTTCAAAATTTATTAATTCTTTTTCATCAATAACTTTTTCACTAGTATTTCTAATAATTTCTTTATAAATTTCATTCACATCTTTTAATTCATTATTTTTATTTTGAATTTTATCAATTGTATCACAAATTGATATATTATAGTTTTTAAATATATTAACAGCTTTTTTAATATTAGTTTCATTAAAAGCAATTTTATTTTTATTATATTTAAAAGTTTCATTATCACTTTGTTCATTATCATTTAATTCATAATATAAAGAAGGTATTTTCATATTTAAATATTTATTTGCTGTTTTTGATATACTTTCATTTATTATATCAATACATTCTTCAAACAATTTTTTTAATTTAATATTTTCTTCATAATATTTATTTATTCCATTTTCTTGTTCTAAAATATATTTATTTTTTTCATTTGAAAATAAGATATTTATTAAATCAATTAGATTATTTCCATTTGTTTTTATATTTAATTGTTTTATTTTTGAATTTACTATTTGTTTTATATTTAATAATTCTTCATTTAATTTTGTTATTGTATTATTTAATTTTGTTTGATCTTCTATTAATAATCCATTTGTCAATTCTAATTTATTTATTTTCTCACTTTGAAGTTTTAATAAATTTTCATATTCAATTATTTTTTTTAAAGAAAATCCAGTTAAAATTGATTTTGGTTTTTTTTCTTTTTGACTTGAATTACTTTTATCTAATTTTCTTTTTATTAATTCTTTTTCATATTTCATTTCTATCGAAGTATTTGTATTTAATCTTTCATTTTTTAATTCATTATCAACTATAATTATATTATTATTATTCATTGATTTTTTTAATATTAAATCACAAATACTTTTAATTTTCTTTTTTAAAATTTCAAAATTTTTTTTTAATTCATTTACATTATTTTTTTTCTGAATAATTGATTTTTGTAAATTATTCATTAATTGAAAAAATTCATTTATTTTTTGAGCAAAAATAAAAACAAAATTATAATTTAAAATTTCAATATCTTCAGAATTTTTAGAAAAACTAAATTGACTATTAAAACTATTTTTTAAATTAAATAATTCTTTTTCTAAACTTTTACTATTTCTTCCTAAATCTTTAATAAGAAAAGAATAATTTTTTTTATTCAAATCTTCATTAAAATTATCATGAAGAGTATAATTAAATTTTTTAGAATCAATATTAATTAAAGTGGAATTATTAGTTAAACTTGGATTAGTATTTAAATATTCTTTTTCTAAAGAAGCATTTGAAAAATCATTATTATTTGTTTTTATATTTGTACAAGAATTATTTAATTTTCCTATTAATGATAAAAATCTTTTCTTTTTAGATAAACTTTTTTTTGATAATCCTGAATAATGATTAAATGAGAATGAAGGTTTTAATATTACTTTATTTTTATTTTTTTTTTCATTTTGAAATTGTATTGTTGAATTATAATAATTTTTATTTATATTTTTGTTTAATAAATCATTTAATTTTTCAAATCCTATATTTAATTTATTTAATGCATTTTTTCTACTTAAATCTATTATTTAAATTGATTTTTTGTAAAATTTAAAATATTTTCTAATTTAATACTAATAATTTCTTTTAATTTATTTTGATTATAATTTTTATTAATATTAGTAAATATTTCTTCTTGGTAAGTATTTAATAAAGTAATTAAACTATTTGTTAAATTTTTTGGAATATTAATATTATTAAGTTCTAAATTTATATTTTCTTCTATTTCCTTTCTTAATTTAATAAATTCTTTATAATAATTAGGATTTTCTTTCAAAATAATATCACTTGAATTAGTAGTATAATAATTATTAATATTAATTGAATTATTAATATTAGATTTTTTATTGATAGATTTATTTATTGGAGAATATTTTAAATCGTTTAAATTATTTGATGAATTGATTTTTTTCATTTTTTTAAATTATCAAAAAAAATTATATAAGAATTTAAGAAAAAATATAATTAATATTAAAGATGCTTTATTTTAATTAAAAAAAATCACAAAAAGCAAATTAAAAAAATTGTGAATATTCAAAATGAAAATAGAATATATTTATTTTATTTAAAAATAATCGAAATAAATGAAAAATAACTAAAATAATGATCAAATAAATTTCAAAAAATTTATCAAAAATTTTATTTATTTAAAATTCTAAATTAATAAAGAAAGTAGGAGTTTTTAAGATTTAAGGATTTTTGTCAATATAATACAAAATATAATTAAAATATAAATAAATAGTTAACAGTCAATATTTATTATATCTAAAATACAAATAAACTATTATCTATGATTTAGCCATAAAAAATAATAATAATTTACATATATATAGAAAATAATATAATAAGATATAAGTGTTTTAATTTATTTATAATATTGAAATTGTAAAAAAATCAAAAAGAATAATTTATTCTAAAGTTGAAGAATAATATAAATAATATATAATTTACAAAAAAATTAAATAAATTAAAAGTCATACTTGAAAATTATAAAATTATTACTCACTACAAGTTGACTTTGTAAAATCTTCTTCTTTATCAATATTTAATTCTATATTTTCATTTTCATTTTTTTTTTTTTCTTTTTGTTTTTCTTCTTTTATTTTTTTTTGAAAATTTAAATATTCATCACAAATAGTTAAAATAACATTTTCAATACTTTCATATTCTTTAGTTTCGAAAAATTTAATATTTTTTTCTTCAGCAAATTTCATTCCTTCTTCTTCTTCAACTTCTCTTTTTTCATATAAATCACTTTTATTTCCAACAATACAACAAATAAAATTTTTTTCATTAAGATGATTTTCAATTTCATTAAACCAATAATTTAAACAATCAAAAGTTTTTTTATTTGTTATATCATATACTAAAAGTACAATTTTAGAATTTT
>JAJJKW010001814.1:0-29174 GCA_023805745.1 Isotricha sp. YL-2021b | reverse complement strand
CATACCAATTATTACCTGTCTCAATGTCTACTTTCAATGGTACAGATAATTTAAATGTATTTTCCATTATATCTTTAACAATCATTTTCACTTCTTCTAATTCACTATTTAGCACATTAAATACCAATTCATCATGCACTTGAATTAACATTTTACTTTTTAAATTTCTTTGCTTAAACTCATCATATATCTCAACCATGGCTTTTTTCAAAATATCGGCCGCTGTCCCCTGAATAGGTGTATTTAAAGCCATTCTTTCTCCACTACTACGAATCATATAATTTTTATTATTTAATTCCTCAATAACCCGCTTACGATTCATTAAAGTCCTAACATATCCATTCTTATAGGCATCTGCTTTTTCTTTTTCCATATATTCAGAAATACCAGGATATGTTTCCAAATAATCATCAATAAACTTTTTAGCATCTTTAACATTTATTCCTAAATCTTCTGATAAACCAAAGCTACTAATTCCATATAAAATCCCAAAATTAACGGCTTTAGCATTCCTACGCATATCTTTAGTTACTTTATCCTCATCTACATGAAAAATATCGGCTGCTGTTTTTGTATGAATATCTTTACCATCAACAAAAGCTTGAATTAAATTAGTTGCTTGGGCCATATGTGCAAATACTCGAAGCTCTACTTGAGAATAATCACTTGACAATAAAACTGAATCTTTATCTGGGATAAATGCTTTACGAATTAACTTAGAATATTCCGAACGTGCTGGAATGTTCTGCAAATTTGGACTTATACTAGATAGTCTTCCTGTACGAGTCAAAGTTTGTGTAAAGATAGTATGGATCCTACCATCACTTCTTACTTCATCTTTTAAACCAACAGCATAATTTGTATAAAGCTTTGACAATGTCCTATATTCCAAAACTTTAGGAATAATTTCATGTTCTAAAATTATCTTATCTAAAATATCCTTACTAGTAGAATATTTATTATCTTTTACACGTTTTGGATATTTAATTCCCAAATCCTCAAATAACACTTTAGAAAGTTGCGCAGGGCTCATAATGTTAAATTCACATTTTGCAAGTTGATATATTTCTTGTTCTACCAATCCCATTTTCTCTTTCAATTCTTTTTCAACCTCAGATAAATAATCAACATCTACCCGTATACCAGTTAGTTCCATATCAGCAAGAACATAAGATAAAGGCATTTCTATATTATTAAATAGATCTTCTTGATTTGTTTCTTCGACTTTGGATGCTCCGCCTGCACCTTCAGATTTGTTGCCGCCCCATATTGCACCAAAAATGTTTCCGAGAGCTGACAATACACCACCGCCGATTGCTAAGCCGGTAGCCCATTTCATTGTTGATGACACACCGCCGTCATCATAAGGAGCATACATTCCTACGCCGATACCCATACCGCCATAAAAATTGTTTTGGACGTTTATAGGTCGTTGAAAGAAATTAACCGTTCCCGTTCTGAACTGTCCTGCTCTCAATGCGTTATTTAACGGCATACGACCGCCTGCTGTATAACCTGTAATACCCCAGACCATATCTGTTGCTCCTTTACTTATTTATATCTTTGTATATATATAAAGTATATGCGTATTTAAAAATTGCCTTGCTTGCTTCATGTTGTTACAAAACTTAATAAAAAACTTAAATTAATAACTATATCCGTTTTTACTGTCACAAAAATAACAGTCAGACTCGTCATTCTGAGCAAAAAGTTTTTGAAATGCCGTAGCTTTCATGACAGAGTGCGAAGAATCCCTTTAATTTTTTTGCGATTCTTCGGACTACGTTAGGTTTAATGTTAATACTAAATAACCATGTCCTCAGAATGACAGTCAGTCTAAATACGACCTAAACGGTTATAGAGAAAGTTATATCTGACTGCAGTTGAAATAGGTATTTTTTCGTGTTATTATTCTCTTACCGTACTCCACGGGGAATTAGCGGTTCTCTTGACTCGAACGCTTTATGCGAGGTGCAGAGCCTGCCGTGAGGGGTATAGTAAAATAGCCTATGTTTATAGGGCTGTTGATAGCTTAGAATATAATGGCGTAAGATATCGAACCGTGTCAGGATGGAAACATAGCAGCACTAAGGTAACCCTTGCGGGTGTTATAATTTTAAGAAGAAGGTTTTATAAACAAAAACTCTTTTATTTTACTTCGATAGGCAGTGGTACGGTTTTTTTATACAATAAAAAGGCGGTTTGGGTAAACCCAAACCGCCTTTTTTAATTATTTTATTTACCCCTCACTCTAACCCTCTCCCTCAAGGGGCGAGGGAAGAATGTTTACCCCTTAGTAAGAGCAAGCGCAAACGCCGTTTTCACAGTGGTAGCCAAGAGCTTCCTGAGCTTCTGACATACGAACTTTGATACGACCGTCTACTGCAATACCTTCGCCTGTCTTTTCAGAGATAAGCAATGGGTTGATATCGAGTTCATCGATGAATTTGAAGTCAGAAACTAATTGAGATAAACGAAGCAATGTTTCTTCAATTTGTTCCATTTGAGCAGGTGTAGTACCTCTTGCACCTTGAAGAAGTTTGTATGCTTTGACTGATTTAATCATGTCTTTAGCATCCATATCTGTTAAAGGAGCGATTCTGAATGTTACGTCTTTCATAACTTCAATGAATACACCGCCTAAACCGAACATCATCATAGGACCGTATTGAGGATCTGTTGCTATACCGCAAACCATTTCTCTTGAGCCTTTAACCATTTCTTGAATGATTACGCCTTCAAGACCGTCAATAAGTCCTTTTTCTGTTAACTTAGCGATTAAGTCCTGGTATTCAGCTCTGAGTTGTTCAGCAGATTGAATATTAACTCTTACGCCGCCTACATCGGTTTTGTGAGAAGTTGTTTTTGAAGTCATCTTCATAACAACAGGATATCCGATAGAATCAGCGATTGAAACTGCCTGGTCTTCAGAAGTTGCAAAGCCTGATTTACAAACTCTGATACCGTATGCATCTAATACATCAATTGATTCTCTTGTAGTCAACTGATCACGACCTTCATTGATTGATTTAGCAATGATTGATTTAGCTTTGTCATAATCAACATCATATTTCATGATTGTTCCTTCCGGTCTTTCAATCCATAATCTTTGTTGATTTAATCTGTTGAATCCGTCAGCAGCCTCTTCTGCGTACATAAAGAACGGCATATTAACATCCATATCGCTTAGAGCTGTAAAGAATTCAGACTTGGTCATAAATACACCGATAACAGGTTTTTGCGGATATTGCGCTTTGATTTCCATAACAGCTTTAGCTACATCAATATCTTTCAAGCCCAAGAACGGCAAGTAAATAACCATAATCATATCAACGTTTTCATCAGCAATAACTGTTTCTAAAGTTTGCTTGTAGTGCTCAATAGGAGCTGATGCAATCATATCAATTGGGTTTTTAACTGATGCAGCAGAAGGTAAGAAGCTTCTGAGTTTTTCTTTTGTTTCATCAGATATCTTAGCCATTTGCATACCGTATTCGCAAACTGCGTCAGTAGCCATGATGCCGGGGCCGCCTGAGTTTGTGATAATTGCAACTCTGTCACCCTTCGGAATCGGGCAGTTAGCAAAAACTTTTGCTGTAGCAAATAAGTTTTTCAAAGAGTATTCTCTGATTACGCCTGATTGACCGAGTAATGCGTTAGCAGCTTTATCAGCACCTGCCAAAGAACCTGTGTGAGAAGATGCTGCGGAAGCACCTGCTGCACTTCTTCCTGCTTTAAGAGCCAAAATTGGTTTCTTCTTAGAAATTCTTGAAGCTAACTTGCGGAAGTTTGCAGGGTTTTGGATTGATTCCATATATAATAACATTTGATGAACGTCATCATCGTTTTCCCAGTATTCAAGAGCTGTTTCTGCGTTAACATCTGCCTGATTACCGATTGATATGAATTGTGCAAAACCAAGGTTAAGGTCTTTTAAGATGTTCAAGATACCGCCGCCTAAAGCACCTGATTGAGATACAAAACCGATATGTCCTCTTTCGGGAAGGCTTTCTGCGAAACAGCCGTCCATAGAGATTTCAGGAAGAGTGTTAACTACACCTAAGCAGTTAGGTCCTACACATCTCATGCCGTATGTTTTAACTTTTTCTAACAATGCTTTTTCAAGTTCAGCACCTTCTTTACCTGTTTCTTTAAATCCTGCTGTAATAACGCAAAGACCTTTGATACCTTTTTGATGGCATTGGTCAATTGTATCAAGAACAAATTTAGCATTAACAACAATGATAGCTAAATCTATTTCACCCGGAACTTCAAGAACAGAAGTATAAGCCTGCAAGCCTTCAATGATTCCGCCCTTTGGGTTAATCGGGTAAATATTTCCCTTGAATTTGTATTCTTGTAATCTTTTCATGATGTCAGAGCCGATTGTGTGTTCTTTTGTAGAAGCACCGACAACTGCAATTGATTTTGGTTTCATGATTTTGTCTAAATTGCTCATTTTCTCATCCTTTCTTTTTGTTTAATTTGGTTTTATATTATTTTGTCTATAACTTTTTCAAACTTTTTTGATATTTTTGGACTTATTTCATGCAAAACATCACGTATAAAATAACATGCCAAAAAAATCGGAATAAATAATATTGTGCCGACTACATCAAAAAAATCTTTTGTATTTTGAATTGTATGCTCTTTTTCCCATTCTCTTTGTGCTTTTTCTTTTAAAGCCTTATCGTATTTTTCAATAGCATTTTTTGCCGCATCAATATATCTTGAAGATTTTGAATTTATCGAAATCTTTTCTTTTTCCGGATTTAGTATGATTACATTGTGAGCCGGCTTTTTGGGGAATGGATAGTCTGCATATATGCTTATTTCATTCTTACCGTAATCCTGAGTTAAATAAAGGTTATAATCTTTTTTTTGTATAAGTTCATTGATACTGTCCTGAACCTTTTTTACACATCTGTTTGGTTTATCGGTCAGACGGTTTGCTATAACAAATTTACCTTGAAAGTTAGTATCATCCAGACGTTCGGCTCTCATTTATTACCTCTTGATACCTTTAGAAATATATTTTTCATACATTCGCATTGCTTCTTTTGCAGCATCAATAACAGAAGTCTGTAAAACTTGCGGTTGAATCTTCACAGTATATTCTTTTACTTTTTTTGCTTCTTTTAAAGATGTATTAGCAGCAATGTTATAAAAATCTGAATTCTTGTTGCTTTTGAATATAAATAAATCATATGATTTATATTGCAGCATAGACGCAAGCTCTTTAAATTTGGAATCCATTGTCTTATCATTTATTAAGGCATCTGCGAGGCAGTTTTTACCTTTTTGTATAATTAATTTTCCTTTATAATTCGGCTGATTTGCAATCGGTTGTATATACATATTTTTCCTTGTCCTCGTAAATATTATCTTACGGACAGTGGTAAATGTAAAGGGGGTAAAGGGGTAAATATATGGAGTGAAAATGTATTTACCCTTCCCCGATATTTACCCTCTGATATTTACCCCTTTACCCCTATACTCCAAAAGAAACCCCTCTATAGCTAATTAAATAAAGTTGGCTAAAGAGGGGAGGATTGAGCGATGAGGATTCTTTATTATGATAAGCTCATCTCTGCAAACAAACATCAGACTTTGTGTTAAAATAGAATAAACAAAAAGGAGTAAGTTAAAAGATTATGAAAATTGTTTTGGCTTCATCAAACAAACATAAGGTACAGGAAATTAATGATATTGTTAAATCAAAGGGTTTGGACATAGAATTTATCCTTCCACCTGAAGGTTTTGACCCGATAGAGGACGGGAATAATTTTGAAGAAAATTCTTATATTAAAGCATACGAAGCCTGGAAACTCTCTAAAACATGGGTTTTAGCTGATGATTCAGGTCTTTGTATTGATGCACTCGGCGGCAAACCGGGGATTTATTCCGCAAGATATGCAGAAACACCTGCCCTTAGAATAGAAAGAGTATTGAAAGAGCTTGACGGAATAAAAAACAGAAGCGCGCATTTTACTTGTGCAATGACACTTATTAATCCAAAGGGCGAAGTTGAATACAAGTATCAGGGAGTTTGTGAGGGCTCTATTATAGAAGAAGCACGGGGTGTAAACGGATTTGGGTATGATCCAATATTTTTGGTAAAAGGCGATACTAGAACCATGGCAGAACTCTCAGAGGAAGAAAAAAATCAAGTTTCTCATCGCTCTGTTGCACTCAACCGTGTCCTTGAATACCTGGAAAAAATAAACTAATTCTATAGGTTGAATATTTAGTCCGGAAATATTTAACCTGAAATTTATTTACCCCCCCTAGTGGAGTTCGCTGGGTTGATACCTGCCAATATTTTCAAGTATACCGCCTATCGGATACATGTTAGTCGTTGGAGTCTGCATTTCTACAGGGTTCATCCTTTCCCGTTCCATGGCCTCTATTCTTGCATTATAATCGCTGTTTTTCTGATATTGTTTTACCTTTAAATCCTGATAACACGTCAGCTTTTCATCATTACGTTCAAGAGCGCGGCAGTTTTCAATACCTTTATCAAACTCTACCTTTCTTTTATACCAATAAGCAAGAACATCATTAAATTTTGCCAAGCCCTTCGGTTCTTTTACATCAACGTATGCGACAGGTGCAAAGTCTTTCCATTGCGGCTCATCTAAACCTTCTAGTGAAATATCATCCCGTGCAAAAGCAAGAAGAGGAAGTGACAGCATTAATAAAACAATAATCTTTTTCATATTAAAATCCTTTTTGTTATTATAACATTTTTTAACAAATATTGTCTACGACAGTAAGATTCATGATAATATAAAAATATGGAATATGAAATTAACGAAAAAGTTAAATACTTGAACAGTATGTTGTGCGAAATCGACAATATGTATCAGACAATTTTAATTAAAAAAAGTTTGTCAGACAGTGAATATGTTGTTCTGTTTTCAATACTTGAGTTAGGCGAAGGGTGCTTGCAAAAAGAGATTGCAAATAACGGATACATAAACAAAAAAACAACAAACTCAACAATAAAAAAACTTGAGAAAAACGGGCTTATTGTATTAAAAGCCGGAAAATATCCAAATATGCATATTTATTTGACTCCGGACGGCAAAGAATATATACAAAAACATATCGTACCGATTGTAAATATGCAGACTAATGTTATGAACAGCGTTCCTGATTCGGATTTCGAAAATTTGGTTAAAACGTATTCCAAGTATATGAAAATATTTAAGAATGAAATAGAAGTTCTCCCGTAGAACATGAATAACGCGGACGTAATTCAGTGGTAGAATGCAACCTTCCCAAGGTTGACGTCGAGGGTTCGAGTCCCTTCGTCCGCTTTTTTAATTATTGTTGGACAAAGATTTATACGGGGCGAGAACCACAAAACGAAGTTTTGTCAGGGTTCGAGCGACTTGTGAGCAAAGTGCGGAGGAGTTTTCTTTGAAGTGTAAGACAAGTACACGAAAAGAAAATCCGTAGACACGTTTAATGCGAACAAGTCAAGAAAGTCCCTTCGTCCGCTTATTGTTTTAAAATATTTTTACAACCGTTTCTACAAATTTATAAACATACAGTCGCCGTAACTGTAAAAACGATATTTTTCTTTTATTGCTTCTTCGTATGCTTTGAATATAAAATCTTTTCCGGCTAAAGCGCTTACAAGCATCAGTAGTGTTGACTTTGGCAAATGAAAATTTGTAATCAGTTTATCAATGACCTTAAACTCATACGGAGGGTAAATGAAAAGCTCTGAAGCTGATTTGCACGCTTTAATACACCCAAATTGTTTATAAGCGGTTTCCAGAGTTCTGACCGTTGTTGTGCCGACTGCGACTATCTTTTTACCTTCTTTTTTTGCTCTGTTTATCAAGTCAGCAGTTTCTTCGGTTATCTCAAAACTTTCCGAATCCATTTTGTGGTCTAAAACGTTTTCACATTTCACCGGTCTAAAAGTTCCAATCCCTACATTCAAAGTGACATAACCAATATCAACGCCTTTATTCACAAGTTTTTTTAGTATATCCTGAGTAAAATGCAAACCTGCTGTCGGAGCCGCAACAGAACCTTCATCACGTGCATAAACAGTCTGATATCTTTCAAAATCAAGTTTTTTAAGCTCATCGTTTGTCATTTTTCGTTCAATATAAGGTGGTAAAGGTATATTACCGACACGATGAAGAATATCCAAGATATCCCCCTCGTACATCATTCTGACAACCCATTTACCGTCATCCTGTAATGGTTTTATGACCTCAACAGATAACTCATCCGCTATTTTTATTATCGTTCCGGATTTTACACGTTTTGAAGGCTTAATTAAAACCTCCCACTCTTTATTTACCCCCTCTTTTAGCAAAAATACTTCAATTTTTGCACCAGTATCCTTGTATCCATAGAGGCGTGCAGGTATAACTTTTGTATTATTAAGAATAAGAACATGGTTTTCATCAAGCAAATCGACAATGTCATAAAAATGCTTGTGTTGTATTATTTTGTTCCCGTTTGTATCTGTCCTAAGAACCATCATGCGTGAGTTTTCACGCTTCTCTGCCGGTGTTTGCGCAACAAGTTCTTCCGGCAATGTATAATCAAATTCTGAAACTAACATAACAAAATAATTATAATATAAATAATTATAAATTTTAAACTATAAAACCATTGCTAGCAATAGAGTGTAAATCTTTCTTTATTTGTTTATTAATTTTTTTCATAAAACGTTTAGGGCTGGAAAATAAACTGCTGAAAAAACCTTCTTCCATATATCTAAAATGTCCTTTTCCATACTCTATCATTGCATCTAACCCGTTTTTAACGCTTACACCTCTACCCAAAAAGATTTTATAATCTTGGCCTTCATGTTTTGATACAAATTTATCTACAAATTTTTGAATTTGTCCTGAAGTAAGCCGGTTGCCAAGCGCTCTTAATCCGTCTTTACTGATTTTTCCTGATCTGAAACTTGGTTGATAATTGTTGTTAACTTGCATATATAAACTCCTTTTTTATACCATTAAATCACATCCGCCGCGGCTTTTTTTACCCAAAATTGATATCTCTTTTTGGTCAATGATTCCGCATAATTTTTCTATAAATTTTTCCGAACGATTAAATACGCTTGAAAAAATACTTTCTTCTATATATTCAGGTGATATTCTTTTTAAGCAATCAACCGATTCGTTTTGTTTAATTTTTGCATATAAGCGCTGGCAATCCGCACTCATTGTATCAATAATTATATCTAACGGAGATGTTTTATATTTTCTTTCCAAAGCTTCCTGCATTGATATAAATTTACCTGCAGGTACCCTTTTGCTCATTGCATCCAATGCTCTCGGCGTAATATTTACTGCTTTAAAGTTTAAATTTAAAGAGCTGTTCACTTGCATATATTTTTTCCTTTTTTCATGCTTAAAAAATGTAAAAAAAATTTTTGCTATATATAAAAAGAGTCGTTAATAAAACTTTACATATAACAACATTGTTCGGTTTTAACCATTTATTGATGCACATTTCTGCTTTTTTTACCGAAAAATGCAATTTCCAGATTATCTATTTTTTCGGAAAGTTTTTCTATAAAATGAGTAGGCGTATACCAGAACTTCGTCCAGCGGCTTTCTTTTTCAAAGCATATTTGTTTGCCGTCAAGTTTTATATCGGCAGTTAACCTTTTGCTGTCCTCATTCAATGATGACACCGTAATGTCAAACTTGCTTAATTTATAATCATTGAAAAATTTTAAACGCATTGCATCAAACTCTTTTCCTGCAAGGCGTTTTCGCATTGCAGAATACCCGCTTTTTGTAAAAAATGCTGATTTGAATGCCAATTGATTATCTGCTTTCATAAAAATACTCCTTTTTACAAAATATGAAAAAAACGGTAAATATTTTTTTTGCTATTATTCTTTTTCGTTTATTTGTTTTGCATTGGCTAAATCAATATCGCTTATCTTGTTTTCTTTTTGTGCATCTTCAAGTTCGAGCTGTTTGTTGATAATAACTGTCTGTGCTACCTGGAAGCAGTTACTTGCTACAAGATAAAGAAGTACACCTGCAGGAATCGGAATGATAAAGAATGTAAAACCAAGCATCAAAGGCATAAATGTATTCATAGATTTTTGCATTGCTGCCTGTGCAGGATCCTGATTAACATTCTTATTCATTGACATCATTGCTTTTTGTGACATTACCATAGTAAGCATGAATAAGATTAACAGAGCAAATACATCCCAGTGGAAAGCAGGTTTAACCTCTTTTGTAGGGATTGTGCTTATGAGCAGACCGTCTTTTCTTACAAAAGTCATATTCTCAACTTCTTTTGTATTAATATCCGTTACTGCAATTTCAGCTTTTTCAATTTGGTCAAGCTGGCTGAATTTCAGATTAAGACTATCCAAACTGACCTTAAAATCAGCAGGTTCACCGGGATTTAAAGTTCCCTGAACCTCTACGGCTTTATTTGGTTTTTCGATTTTTACATTATCAATTGGTTCTAAATCAGACTTAAAATAAACTTTAGCAGTTTTTCCCGTCATGAAGCTGTCATATCGAGAAACCCCAAAAACACCGTCATTTGAAACTCCGGCAGAGGTTTTCATTGTTGCATCAAGTCTTTTTATAAACAAAAACTGAGAATCACCTGCCATTGAAATAAATTGAGGACTCATCAGAGTTGAATACAAAAGAATGAATATAGGCATTTGGATAAGGAGCGGAAAACACCCTGCCATAGGATTAAATTTGTGTTCCTTATAGAACTCCATCATCTTTTGCTGCATAACCTGAGGATTGCTTTTGTATCTTTCCTGAATAGCTTTCATTTTAGGCTGCAATAACTGCATTGTTCTCATAGAACGCTGTTGAGAAACTCCCAAAGGCCACATAGCTGCTCTTACAATAATTGTAAGCAATATAATACCGATGCCGTATCCGCCAACGATTGATAACATCTTTAATACTTTGATAGTCAGTGTAATAAAATCCATATCTTCTCTTCCCTAAATTTTGTTTTCATAAAATGCACAATAAATGCACTATTTAAAGATACTTAAAACATAATGCTAAGTCAATCAAACAATCTTTCAAACGGCTCAGAAAAATCTTTATCATCAAGATTAATCAGTGGTAAATTATATTCCTGTGCAAGTTTTGCAACTTTGGGATCATAGTTTATTGCGAGAGTTTTTACTCCGCCTTTTATTCCGATAACATTTGCATGAAACCTCATTGCAATAAGGTATTCCAAATCTGAAATTGTATCAATAACATCATTAACTGAAAGTCCTTTTAACACTGTCATATCTGTTATTCCCTTGTTTTGCAGTTTTTTTGCAAAATTTTCGCAAACAGTCATATCAATATTATCTTGAAGAGAAAGAATAACAAATTTTTTATCTGAAAACTGATTATAAACTTCATTAGCCAATTTATTCAAAAACTCTTCACTTACCCCTTCAAATTTGCGAAGCTGTATTCCGACAGTTCCTTTATTGTTTTTATGAGGTAAATCAAGCTCAAATATCGGGTCGTTTACAAGCGTCGATTCTATTCCCCATTCTTTTAAAAATTCTTGTGATTTTTTATCTCTTACCGTTATTTTATCCGCTTTTTTTAATGCAAATTTTGTCAGAAACTGTCCTATTTTAGAGTTTATTGGTCCGATTCCCTGAGCATATATTTGAACTTTTTTACCGAAAATTAAAGCCGAATATATTACTGCAAGATAATAAATAAGACTCTTTAAACTTGTTACATCCTGTAAAAGACTGCCACCCCCTGAAATTAGAACATCGGATTCTAAAATCGGGGATAAAAATTTTAGCATCGGACAAGAATCTACACCATACAAATTTGCTGTTTTTTCCGGATTTGACGAAATTAAAGTTATTTTTTCTGCACCTTCCGACTTCAGCTTTTTAGTCAAAATGCATTGTATAGCTTCATCGCCGAAATTATCAAATCCTATGTAGCCTGATACTACATACTTCATGCCTCAATGTTCTCCATTACTGCTTTGAGATAAGGAATTGACTGAATTGCACCATAATTTTGGGTTTGCAACCCCGATACTACGGACGCAAATTTTGTAGCTTCGTTAGGCTGATAACCGTTTGTAATTGCGTATAAAAATCCGCCGTTAAAAACATCACCGGATGCGGTTACATCAACAGCTTTTGAAGTATTATAAAACTCCGTAAAGGTTATATTTCCGCTGCAACCGGTATAATATCCGTTATCTATATGTGATTTTATGACAACAGTTTTAACACCTTTATCCCAAAAATGTTTCATTATCTGCTCAATTGAGTCTGTTTCATAAAGCCTGATTGCATCTCCTTTTAGACTCAGGAAAATAATATCTGTATATTCAACAATTTCTTCAAGTAAATCTTTTGTATCACCGGAGCTCATAAAACAAGAGGTGTAATTAGGGTCATAGGCTGTGATTACTTCATTTTCTTTGGCTATACGAAACGTTTCACGGATAAGTTCTCGTGAGCTTGCACTCAAAGATTGAACAATGCCTGTTGAATACACAAGTTTAAGCTGTTTTATAAAATCTTCCGATAAGTCTTCTATCGTTAATTTTGTTGCAGCAGTTTTGCGCTTGTAATATAAAAGTTCTTTTTTATCCGGAGTATTGGCAATAATGTACATTCCGTTTTGTTCGTCATTTGTTTTTATCAGAGAAGTATCAATATTTTCTTTTTGCAAACTTGATAAAATAAACTCGCTAAAGCCGTCATTACCTACTTTTGTTACATAACTGACATTACCGCCCATTCTTGCTGCAGCAACTGCCGTTGTAACCGTATCCCCGCCAAAATATTTGTTTAGAGTCGAACTTTCCGCTAGAGTTCCGTTTGAAGTTAACTCGATTAAGCATTCACCAATAATAGCTATATCTGATTTTTTGTCCATTTTTTGTAATCTCTTATTTCTCTCAAAATATCTTTTGTTCTTTGAGTAATAACTTTCGGTTCAAATCCCTGATAAAAATCACGCCCGACACCCACAGCCACAGCACCTGCTTTTACGTATGTTACAACTTCATTTAGCTTTATATTTCCCATTGGAAGAAGGTTTAAAAATGGCATTTGTCTTAAAATATCTTCTACATATCTTACTCCGCCCAAAGCATCAGCAGGGAATATCTTAATCAGCGGTATTCTTGCCTTCCAGGCACTATATGCCTCATTTGCTGTAGTAGCTCCAGCAAGAAAAGGAACATGCTTATTTTTTGATATTTTTATCAAACTCATCTGAAATATAGGAGAAGAAAACATTACCGCTCCGCATTCAAGAGCTGCATCAGCCTGCATCGAGGTAATTATCCCGCCTGCGCAAACATGAGCAAATTTAGAAACTTCTTTTATCGCATCATAAATAGAAGGATGTTCAACATTCATTTCGATAACACGGATTCCCCCTTCTGCCAAAGCTTTTGCTGTTTGAACGGCAAAATCGGCATCCGAGCATCTGATTATAGGATAAATTTTATCCTCTGCTATCATCTGAATATAATTATCACTCATTTGTATGTATCCTTTTACTTCAGAATATTATATCATAAAATATAGATTAACAAATTTAGGGGAAATATGAAATATATAAAATTAGCTTTATTTAGCGTTATAACTGTACTTTTGTTATTGTTAACCGCATTGTTAACATACGTTTTTGTTGAACCGAAAGCTTATGATTTTATGGTTAAAAATGTCAGCACAGAAAAATTTGCTTTTGATAATACAAAAAATGTGTACGGTCACGATGATGTTGTACTTGTCATAATAGACGATAAATCCGTAGAAAAATATCGTTGGCCTTGGAAAAGGGTTTTGCACTCCAAAGTGTTAAAATATTTTCTTGAATATTCCAAGCCAAAAGTTCTCGTATATGACACCGTATTTACAACATTAGATTCCGAAAATCCAAAGTCAGACAATGACTACTTTAACATCCTCAAAAAATTTGACAACTTAGTTGAAGGGGTTACCTTCAACAATACTCCTTACGAGGATTATAATTACGGAAAAATATACGATGAGATGTTCATCAAAAAACATGCTATTCAAAATATTGAAATTTACACATATTTGCCTCAGTTATACAAAAGTATATTGATATCCCCAAAGGAATATATTGAAGCTGTGCAAAATCTTGGCTCAGTAGCAATAGTTCCCGGATTTTTTGACGGTTTTCTGTCTATATATTTGGGAGATGAAAAATATAGGACACAAGAGTTTATAACAAATTACAAACACAATATAATACCGTCTTTGGCAATGAAGAGTTTCTTGGTTGCAAATAATAACCCTAAAATTATAATGGATGATTATTACATATATTTCCCCGAATTACATTATAAGATTAAATATTTTAAAAAACCGTTCCAATCAATAATACCTATAAAATTCTATAAAATGCACGAAAACGGATATTCACACAAAAAATATTCTGCAATTGATATACTTAACTCATATGATAATATAAAATCCGGGAAAAAACCCGTTATAGACCCCGAAGTATTTAAAGATAAATATGTGGTATTCGGCGGTAATGTAACCGTAAGCAAAGGGCTAAACGATAAAATAAACACACCCGTTAACGTAAACTTTTCCGGTGCGGACCTGCAGGCAACGAGCATTGATAATTTGCTTCATAATGACTATATGAAGGTTGCACCTGATTGGGTAAATTGGCTCATTACGCTTTTCAGCATGCTTTTTGTTTATTACATAATAAGAACCAACAGCTTGTTCAAAGCAATAAGTTATACATTTCTCATAATATTGTTAAATATTACAATCTCTGCATGCTGCTTCTATTACAATACTATTACAACCATTTCCGTAACACCGGTAATGTGTGTAATTACAATGATATTGGCATACATTCACAGATATTTGATAGAAGCAAAAACCAAAGAAAAAGTTGAAAATGCCATGGGTAAATACATGTCTGAAGATGTTATGAAACGTGTAATACAAAACATTGATAACCTCGGATTGGGCGGTAAAAGAGCTGTTGTTACTGTTTTATTTTCAGACATAAGAGGTTTTACTTCAATGTCAGAAAAAATGTCCGCACAAGAAGTTTCACAATTGCTAAACGAATATTTTTCCGCAATGGAACCCATTGTTTCAAAATATAACGGTATTATTAATAAATTTATCGGTGATGCCGTTATGGCTGTATTCGGAGAACCTATACAAGATGAAAACCACCCGCTTAATGCCGTAAAATGCGGATATGAGATGCTTAACAAAGTTCAGGAATTAAATGAAAAATGGATTAAAGAAAACAAACCTGCTATTCAAATCGGCATAGGAATAAACACAGGCGAAGTTTTTGTCGGTAATATCGGCTCTGAAAAGCGCATGGAATATACGGTAATAGGAGATACCGTAAACCTTGCAAGCAGACTTGAAAGCTATAATAAAATATACAAAACACAAATTTTGATAAGCACCTCTACTTATGAAGCCTCAGGAAACAAAATAAAAGTAAATAAAATTTCTGATGTTGAGATTCGCGGCAAAGCAGATAAAATAGATATTTATGAAATAACCGATTGTGATTTATAAATTTTACTTTTGTAAATATTTGTAAAAATATATAGAATTACGCTAAAGTTTTTAAGAAAAATGTCGTTATAACAATTATAATATAATATATAAGTTAATTCCTAATGAGGGTTTGTAGCTTGAACACTGCATACAAATGGTACCGCTATAACAGCAATATTATACAATTTTATTCGGATAATACATTTTCAAAAAAGAGAACTCCGAATTCTGCAAGTTGCGGAGAAACATCAGCTGTGCAGGATTATAATTTAGCTGCAACCTCATCAAATTATGAAGCTGACATAAGTATTAATTAATTTTTTATTCTTTATTATACGCAATTTTGTATAAAAATATAGTTAATTTTTATCTTCTATGGTATAATATCTTCGTGTCTTATACAGAAAGGGAGATAAAATTATGGCAAAATATGTATGTTCAGTATGCGGTTTTACGGTAGAAGGCGAAGCTCCGGAAACTTGTCCTGTTTGCGGTGCAGTAAGAGAAGTATTTACTAAAGTAGAAGACGGCAATAAAGAATATGCCGATGAACACAGAATCGGTATAGCAAAAGATTTAGACCCTCAAATTATGGAAGGTTTAAGAGCTAATTTTACAGGCGAATGTGCTGAAGTCGGTATGTATCTTGCAATGTCAAGACAAGCTGACAGAGAAGGTTATCCTGAAATAGCAGAAGCATTCAAAAGATATGCTTTTGAAGAAGCAGACCACGCTTCAAGATTTGCGGAACTTTTAGGCGAAGTTCTTACAAACTCAACAAAGAGAAACCTCGAAATGAGAGCAGAAGCAGAGTTCGGTGCTTGCGACGGCAAACTGAAATTAGCTAAGAGAGCGAAAGAACTTAATCTTGATGCTATCCATGACACAGTTCACGAAATGGCTAAAGATGAAGCTCGTCACGGCAGAGGTTTTGACGGACTTCTTGCAAGATACTTTGCTGACTAATTTAGTTTTTAATCAAAAAAAAGACCTCTTAAAAAAGAGGTCTTTTTTTTATTGGTAAAAATTAATTTTACTCCAACAAGTATTCCCTGATTTATCAATTAAAACAACATAAGTTATTCTGCTTTTTCTTATATATTTACCCCCTATATATTTACCCCTTATATCTCCCCAACCGTAAATTATTGTTTGACCGTTTTTTTGCCGGTATTCTGCCGAGTATTCCTTTTTTATATTTATATGAACTTTTTTACAGTTGTTTGTTTTTGCATACTCCGTCTCCGCAAATATTGATGCTTTGGAAGAATACGCAGAAACAGGCAAAACAAAAAAACAGAAAAATAATACAAACAAGTTCTTCATATTATACATTTATTTTATCGGTACATTTATATCAAGCTCTGACCTACTACTTTTTTATTCATATTTGTAGTAAACTATTCTCGTACTAGTTAGAGGGATCCACCTCAGGGGTAAATATAATGGCAGGTAGATGTAACTACAAGCCGAATATGATATATTTGCCCAATACAGAAAGGATAGAAAAATGGAAAAAAACAACGAAACTTTGAGAACGCTTAGACACTCGTGTTCTCACATCATGGCGCAAGCCGTACAAAAGCTGTTCCCGCAAGCAAAGTTAGCTATAGGGCCGGCAACCGATGACGGATTTTATTATGACTTCGATTTGACTGACGGGTATGCATTTACACAAGATGACCTTCAGAAAATTGAAGACGAAATGAAAAATATCATCAAAGAAAATCTGACATTCGAAAAATACTTTGTAGAAGATGTTGATGCTAAAATTGCTGAGTTTAAATCTCAGGGCGAAATTTACAAAGCTGAATTATTGGAAGAACACAAAAACGACAACCCGACTTTGTACTTAACAAAAGATAAAGACGGAAACGTTTTGTTTAACGACCTTTGTGCAGGACCGCATATTCCTAACACATCTTATATCAAAGGAAACGCTATTAAGCTCCTGAAGGTTGCAGGTGCTTACTGGCGCGGTAACGAAAAGAACAAGATGTTACAGAGAATCTATGCTACTGCATATTGGAATAAAGAAGATTTACAGGCTTACTTAACTTTCCTTGAAGAAGCTGAAAAACGCGACCACAGAAAATTAGGCAAGCAGTTAGATCTGTTCTCAACACGCGAAGAAATGGGCGGTGGCTTAGTGTTATGGCACCCGAACCTTGCATGTGTTCGTGAACAAATCGAAAACTACTGGAGAGAAGAACACAGAAAAAGAGGATATGTAATTGTTAACACTCCTCAAATTGCTAAATCTACTCTTTGGGAAATCTCAGGTCACATGGATCACTACAAAGAAAACATGTTCTTTGTACAAAAAGATGAAGACTCTGACGACCAGTTTGTAGTTAAACCTATGAACTGTCCGTTCCACATTCTGATTTATCAGGCAAACAGATATTCATACCGCTCTCTGCCTTTGAGAATGGCCGAACTCGGTACGGTTTACAGAAAAGAAAAATCGGGTGCTTTATCAGGCCTAACACGTGTTCAGGGATTCACTCAGGATGATGCTCACATCTTCTGTACACCTGAACAATTAGTTGATGAAATTAACTCTATTATTGATTTTGTTGCAGATACTATGGCAATATTTGGTATGGAATTTGAAGTTGAACTTTCAACCCGTCCTGAAAGCTATGTCGGTGAACTTGAAAATTGGAACAAGGCTGAGGCAGGCTTAAAAGAAGCTATGGAACGCCGCGGAATGAAATACGACATTAATGAAGGTGACGGCGCATTCTACGGACCGAAAATCGACTTCAAGGTTAAAGATGCAATAGGAAGAACTTGGCAATGCGCTACCATTCAGCTTGATTTCAACCTTCCGGCAAGATTTGATATCAAATATCAGGACAAAGACGGCAGTTTAAAAACTCCATTGATGCTTCACAGAGTTATATTCGGGTCAATGGAAAGATTCCACGGAATCCTGATTGAACACTATGCCGGCTGCTTCCCTGCTTGGCTTGCACCGACACAAGTGTCAATTGTTCCTATCTCTAACGAAAAACACGTTGATTTCGCTGAACAGGTTTATAAGAAAATGCGCGAAGCAGGTTTAAGAGTAAACCTTGATGACCGTTCAGAATCAATGAACTACAAAATCAGAGAATCTTTGCAAGACAAAAAAATCAACTATGTTTGTGTAATCGGAGATAAAGAAATCGAATCAAATTCAGTTGCAGTCCGTGCAAGAGGAATCGGTCAGGTGGGTGCTATGAGTGTAGATGAATTCATAGATAAGTTGAAAGAAGAAATCTCAACTCGTTCTAATAACTCTTTTGCTAAAGCATAAACAGCAATATAAATAATAAAAAGCGCTCAAAAATATTTTTGAGTGCTTTTTTAATTTTAGACATTTACTACATAGATAGAATATAAATTACTATGGCGCTAATCAAAATTACGGTCATTACAAACGCAAACGCTACCGATATTAATGGATTAAAACCAAGTTCATTATTATCTTCCGTTTTTGATTTTTTTATTATTTTTTTTATAAAATCAGGGTTTGATTTTACCTTAGATTTCATGAAAGACTCTTTCATAAGTTTTCTTATATGATAAGCGTCTTCAAGTTCTTTTCTTGCTTTTTTATTCCCTATTGCATATTTCCTTATTTTCACGTTATCCTCCTCGGGAAGTTCATTATCTACATAAGCTGAAAGATTATTTTTAAAAAATTGGTATTGGTGTGAAGAGTGAACATTTGTTGAATATATTTTTTCATCTTCAGGCAAACAAAATTTTTTCTTCACATCACCAAACAAAGAACTAATAATATTTAGTTTAGCTCTGCAAACCGAACACTCTTTTAAATGCTCTTCAACCTTCGTTTTCAGCGCATCTGAAAGCTCTCCGTCAATATAAAATGAGATTAGAACATCCATTTGTAAACAAGTTATTTCCATTTTTGACTCCATTCAACATTTCGTTTATCTTATAAAATACCGATTTAATTCATATAAACTCCCTCAACTGCTTTTGCAATTTTAATCTTGCTCTCGAAATCCTTGATTTAACCGTTCCGATTGTAGTATTTGTGACTTTTGAAATATCTTCATAACTCAATCCCTCATATTCTCTTAAAACAATTACTATTCTTAAGTTTTCGGGTAAACTCAAAAGTGCAAATTTTATTATTGTATCAATTTCCGAAAAAAGGCATCTTTCTCCCGGTTCGCAGCCTATTTTGTCCTTTAGTTCAAGAAGTTTATCCTCGTCATAATCTACCTTTTCATCTTTTTTGTGTTTTTTTGTGTAGTCATAATAAGTGCTTGTAATAATATGATTCAGCCATGATCTGAAACAATGGGTATCTTTCAGTGATTTTATACACCTTACTGTTTTCAAAAGTGCCTCCTGCGTTAAATCCGCAACATCTTGTCTTTTCTCTGCCAAATAACCGAACATCCCAAAAATATTTTTCTGAATTCTGCGAATAAGCTCCTCAAGAGCTTTTATATCACCTTCTTGAGAGAGCCGGATTATCATATCCATATCCTCCTTTTTGTAATCAACATTTGGCACAATAATATCTCCACTGATACATTGTAAATTTTTAAAACGGGAAATAAATCAGACAACCGGAGCAACAAAAGGATTATATTTATGGTTGTTTTTTATTAATTTTCGTAATTTTGCAATTTGTTATATAATAAAAAATATTTATCAAACAGGAGAATATTATGAGCAAACTTAGAATAGGACTTATCGGATTTGGAACGGTAGGAACCGGAGTTTATAAGACATTACAAAGATTTCCCGATGTAGAAATAGTTAAAATTGCAGTGAAAAACATAAACAAACCGCGTTCTGTCGAAACTCCCGACGGTATGATTACAGATAATCCTTATGAAATCATTAATGATTCTTCTATTGATGTTTTAGTTGAACTTATTGGCGGAGTAGAACCTGCGTGGGAATATATATCAACTGCTATTAAAAACGGAAAACATATTGTTACCGCTAACAAAGAACTTCTGGCAAAAAAAGGTGAAGAACTTTTCAATCTTGCGGAAGAATACAACAAAGTCTGCCTGTATGAAGCTGCAATAGCAGGCGGTATTCCTATTATTATGCCGATTAAAACTATATTGGCAGGAAATAGAATTAATAAGATTCAGGCAATTCTGAATGGTACAACAAACTACATTCTTACAAAAATGGATGTAGATGGAGCGTCATATGAAGATGTACTAAAAGAAGCTCAGACTCTGGGTTATGCAGAAACTGACCCTACAGGTGACGTGGAAGGTTTTGATGCGGCATATAAAATTACAACTCTTGCAACACTTGCGTTCAAAAAACGCGTTAAGCTTGAAAATGTCTATAGAGAAGGTATTACAAAAGTCAGAAAAGAAGATATGGCTCACGCAAACGAGCTTGGATACAAGATTAAGCTAATTGCAAATGCAACCATAGATGAAAACGGAAATGCCGACGTAAGAGTTCACCCGATGCTTGTATCAAGCGATACGACTCTTGCGCATATAAATTATGTTACAAATGCTGTCGCTATAAGCGGGCACCCGATTGGAAATATAGTTCTTTCCGGTCCGGGGGCAGGAGAGTTTCCGACGGCAAGTTCTGTTGTCGGTGATATTCTTGCTATACAAGCCGAACTTGGAACTACGGATTACCTGCTTCCTATGATGAGATGTCATCACGATATACAGGCAAATCCCGTTCATATTGATAATACTTTTAACAAATATTACATATCAATTACTGCGCCAAATGCTATCGGTGTAATCGCAAAAATTGGTACGATTTGTGCTAACAAAAATATCAGCCTTGCAAGCATTATGCAAAAAGAAATTGGTGAAAACTCTACCGCAGACATTGTTGTAATCACTGAAAAATGTCAGGAAAAAATGATTAAAGAGTTTGTAAACGAGCTTGATAACTGTACGGTTAATAGTCTGATAAGAGTTGCTGAATAGGGGTAGGGGTAAATAACGATAAATAAAAAATAAGGAAAAATTTATGGATAGTGATGAAACAAAAAATTTTCGTTTTAGTAATGAAGTAGTTAAATTTTTACATGAAAATATCAATAAACCATTTACAGCAAGTGAGATTGCAGAATATATCGCAAAAAAATTCCCGATTGCTTGTAAAGACAAAATTAAAAATTCAAAGGGTGGTTATATAAAAACAACAGAAGATTGTATTCATCAATGGTGTGCGGAAATCGGTGCTCATAAAGATTTATTAGTAAAAAAAGGTGTTTCTATAACCGCAGATAGACCAAGAAAATATTACATATCTTGTGATAAAATAGCTGAAATTCCTCATAAAAAAAGCCAGCTTGAAAAAGAACTTTATCCTGTGCTAGCAAAATACTGTAATTCAATCAATATAAAAACATTAAGAATTGATGAAAAAGAATCAAAAAAGAATAAAGGTAAAAATTATAATAAATGGTTACATGCAGATGTTGTTGGGTTTAAAGATTTAATAAATGGTTTTAACAATCAGGCAAAAGAATGTTTGGTAGAATATTCTGATGAGAGAAGTTATTTATATTCATTTGAAGTAAAAGATGGGATTATTAATTCTTCTGAATTGAGAGAATATTTCTTTCAAACAGTTTCTAATTCTTCTTGGGCTAATTATTCTTATTTGGTTGCAGAAGGAATTAATGAAAACGCAATAGATGAACTTCAATTGCTATGTTCAAGTTTTAATATTGGTTTTATTCGTCTTGATAAAAATGAGCCGATAGAAAGTGAAGTAGTTATAAAAGCTCCTAAAACTCAATTAGATTGGAATATGATAAACAGAATAGCTAATGAAAATAAAGATTTTCAAAAATATCTGGAAAATATAACTTTATCTTATAAGGGACATACTGATAAATATGCGGCAAAACCAAAATGGGATATTGAATAATGACCTGTTCAAAAAATAGTCGTTGAAATATTATTATATATTTACCCCTTCTTTATGTTAAAATCTATATTAGATTATTAAAGAGGATATTATAAATGGAAAGATTTTACGCAACTACTGCAATAGATTACGTTAACGGCGCTCCGCATATCGGACACGCATACGAAAAGATTTTGACTGATGTTATCTATAGACACTTTACCCAAAGATGTGACAACACATTCTTTTTGACAGGTACTGACGAACACGGTATAAAAATTCAAAAAACTTCTGCAGAAAAAGGTGTTTCACCAAAAGAGTTTTGCGATATGAATGCAGCTAAGTTCAAAGAAGCGTGGAAAGCTCTTGATATAGGGTATTCTAAATTTATAAGAACAACGGATGAAGACCACGAAAAAGTTGTGCAAAAAATCTTTAAAAAACTTCTCGATAAAGGTGATATTTATAAACATTCTTATACAGGACTTTATTGCTCCGGCTGCGAAGCATTTTTGAGCGAAAAAGATTTGACGGAAGACGGACTTTGTCCCGACCACCAAAAAAAACCCGAAGTTGTTAGTGAAGAAAATTATTTCTTTAAACTTACAAAATACAAAGATGCAATTATCAAACATATTCAGACAAATCCTGAGTTTATAATGCCTTCTTGGAGAGCGACAGAAGTTCTTAATCAGCTTGAACATATAGAAGACATCTCTGTTTCACGTTCAAAATCAAATGTAAGCTGGAATATTCCTGTTCCGGGTGATGATGAACAGGGAATATACGTTTGGATAGACGCTCTTTCAAACTATATTACGGCTATAGGATATGACCCGGATGGAAGCAGTGATTTATTCAAAGAGTTTTGGCCATGTGATGTTCACGTTATTGGTAAAGATATCCTCAAATTCCACAGCATATATTGGATAGGTATATTGATGGCACTTGATTTACCGCTTCCGAAACATATTTTTGCACACGGTTGGATTACGATTGATCAGACAAAGATGTCAAAATCTTTGGGTAATGTAATCTCACCGACTTCTATCTTGGAAGCATTTAATCTTGAGATACCTGATCCTCTCAGATATTATATGGCAGTTGCTGCACCCTGTGGAAAAGACGGTAACTATTCTGATGATGATTTTAAAGAAAAGGTTAACGCTCACCTTGCAAACTCTATGGGCAATCTGCTAAACAGAACACTTTCAATGCTTGTAAAATACTTTGAAGGTGATATTAAGCCTGAGTTCCTAGGCAAAAACGAACTTTCTGAACAGGCTATGGAAACCGTTAAAGCGGTTAAACATCATTTTGATTACTTTGAAATAGCTGAAGCAGGACAAAAAATCATTGAGCTTGTAGATATTACAAATAAATATGTAACAGATAATGCTCCTTGGACATTGGCAAAAGAAGGAAATATGGAAAAATGCGGAGTCGTTTTAACAAACGTACTTGAAGTTATGTGCGTAATCACATCTCTTATTTACCCCTTCTGCCCGAATATTGCTAAAGCAATGTCTGAGCAGTTAAGCTATGATTTAGGTACAAAACTTGATGATTTAACTTGCGCTAACTTAAAATCAGGACATTTAATTGATAAGGAAAATATCAAGCCTGTATTTTTAAGAATGGATAGCGAACTTGCAGATAAATCTGCAAAAAAATAGGGGGTACAAATGTACGAACTAAAAGCTCAGATGTATTTTTCAGCGGCTCATCATTTGCTCAACTACAACGGCAAGTGTGAAAATATGCACGGTCATAATTGGCTTGTAGAAGCTTATGTAAGCGGAAGGGAGCTTGATAAAAGCAATATTCTTGTTGACTATAAGGTAATTAAAAGCAACCTAAAAGAGGTTTTAGACTACCTTGACCACAAGGATATCAATGAACTTCCCGAGTTTAAAGGAATAAGTCCGAGCAGTGAAGTTTTGGCAAAGTTTATTTATGAAAAGATGAAAGAGCGTATTCCTTTGACAAGTAAGGTTTCTGTCTGGGAAACATCTACATCTTGTGCATCATACTTTGAGGGATAAGGGTGGCAATCCTGTAATTTAAGGAGAGAGTATGGATTTAATACAATCAATATTAATGGGAATAGTACAGGGTTTGAGTGAGTTTTTGCCGATTTCAAGCTCGGCGCACCTTGTGTTTACATCTAATTTTTATAAAGTTTTTAAAGGAATTGAGATAGTTCAGGAATCAAATCAGGAGGTTTTTCTTGATATAATGCTTCACCTCGGAACGCTTATTGCTGTTTTGATTTTCTTTAGAAAAGAAATTATGGCTATCATAAAGGCTTTGTATTTCGGGCTGAAAAACAAGGATTATTCTTCAAAAGATTTTAGAACGGGCGTTTATATAATGCTCGGCACTGTTATTACCGTTTTAATAGCTTTTCCTTTAAACGAAGTTGCTGAGTTTTTGGTATTTAAGCCTGCAATTGTAGGCGGTTTGCTTATGTTTACAGGCTGTCTGCTCTTGTTCTCGGAGTGGTATGGTAAGAGGATAAACGAGAAAAAAGATATCAACCTGAAAAGTTCAATCCTTATCGCGATAGCACAAGGTTTAGCCGCACTTCCGGGGTTCTCTCGTTCCGGATTAACAATTGCAACCGGTCTTTTGAGCGGACACAACAGAAAAACGGCTGCAGAATATTCGTTTCTTTTAAGCATACCGATTATTCTTGGAGCATCAATGGTTTACCCACTTATAAAACTTGATTTTGCGGAAGTTGTAACTTATAACTGGGTTGCAATTATTGCAGGAACGATTGTTTCCGGTATTGTAGGATACCTTTGTATAAAATACTTCCTGAAGTTTGTAAGCAGATTTTCACTTGGTATATTCGGATATTATTGCTTAATAATGGGAATTGTAACAGCTGTATTTTTTACAATATATGCGTAAGGAGGATATATGGAGCTTAATAAATACATTGAACATACTTTATTAAAACAAAATGCAACTCGAGACGAAGTTAAGAAATTGCTTGAAGAAGCGCATGAACACAGATTTTTAGGTGTATGCGTAAACCCATGTAATGTAGCTTTTGCAAGACAGTATCTTAATGATATCGGAGCAAAAGAGGTTAAAGTAGTTACCGTTATTGGGTTCCCTCTCGGCCAATCGACAACAGAAATAAAGATACTTGAAACCATAGATGCAGTAAAGAACGGTGCTGATGAAATCGATATGGTAATTAATGGAGGTAAATTAAAAGACGGTGAATATGACTACATCACAGATGAAATTTCAAAGATTAAATTTGCCTGCCAAGGACGTAATCTGAAAGTTATTTTAGAAACGGACTTATTATCACAAGAGGAAATCAAAAAAGCGTGTGAACTTTGTATTAAAGGCGGAGCAGATTTTGTCAAAACATCAACAGGATTTGTTAAAAACGGAGTAGGTGCAAAGGTTGAAGATGTCGGGCTTATGTATGAAACCGTAAAAGATGCCGGTCTGCAAGTCAAAGCTTCGGGCGGAATAAGAGATAAAGAAACTGCTTTAAAAATGATAGAAGCAGGTGCAGTAAGGCTTGGCACAAGCTCCGGTGTTAAAATAGTTGAAATCTAAAAAAAGGCTTGCTTTATAAAGCAAGCCTTTTTTACAATAACAAATTATTTAGTAAAAACAATCTCGTCATCTTTTGAATCAATTTTGATACAATCACCGTCAATATATTTTCTGCTTAATATCAGCTTTGACAGAGGGTTCTCTACCATTTGCCTGATTACACGTTTAAGCGGTCTTGCACCATAGATTGGATTAAATCCCCTGCGAGCAAGAAGTTCTTTTGCATCTTCTGTTATCTCGCAAGTCATATTGTGGTCAGATAGAAGTTTTCTCAAATTATCTATCTGTATATCAACAATAGAAGACAGTTGAGCCATTGTTAAGCCTTTGAAGAAGATTGTTTCGTCAACTCTGTTAAGGAACTCAGGTTTAAAACGTTCTCTCATAACAGCGTTAACTTTTTCTTTTGTTTCTTCAAAGTTAGAGCCTGCGTTGTTGATAGAATCTTCTAAGATAATATCGCTGCCGATATTTGAGGTCATAATTATAACCGTGTTTTTAAAATCGACCGTTCTTCCTTTAGAATCAGTCAAACGACCGTCATCAAATATTTGAAGCATAATATTAAATACATCAGGGTGAGCTTTTTCGATTTCGTCAAAAAGCACAACAGAGTATGGTTTACGTCTTACGGCTTCTGTAAGTTGTCCGCCTTCTTCATAACCTACGTATCCGGGAGGCGCACCAACCAAACGTGCAACGTTATGTTTTTCCATATATTCAGACATATCTATTCTTACAATCGCTTCTTCATCGTTAAATAAGAACTCAGCTAATGTTTTTGCAAGCTCAGTTTTACCGACACCTGTAGGCCCTAAGAAAATAAACGTACCGATGGGGCGTTTCGGGTCTTTTAAACCTGAACGTGCACGACGAATAGCGTCAGAAACCGTATCAACAGCTTCTTCTTGTCCGATTAAACGTTTATGTAAAACATCTTCCATTCGGAGAAGTTTTTGCATCTCACTTTCAACAAGTTTTGTAACAGGAATACCTGTCCACTTGGAAACAATTGCTGCGATATCATCACCGTCAATTTCTTCTTTCAAAAGACGGTTTTCACTTTTTTCTTTGCCCTGAATTGACTGCAATTTCTTTTCAAGCTCCATTAATTTACCATATTTAAGCTCTGCTGCTGTCTGCAAATCGGTGTTACGCTCAGCTTCAGCAATTTTGGTTTTAACTTTGTCTATTTCTTCTTTGATGCCTGCTTCACCTGTTATTGAGTTCTTTTCAACTTCCCATTGAGCCTTTAATGTATCAATTTTGCCGTTAAGTTCATCAATTTCTGTTGTCAGTTTATCAATTTTAGCGATACTTTCAGGGGAAGTTTCTTTTTTCAGGGCTTCTCTTTCAATCTCTAATTGAATTTTCTGCCTCATCATAACATCGATTTCTTCAGGCATTGAATCGATTTCTATACGAAGAGCTGATGCAGCTTCATCAATAAGGTCGATAGCTTTATCCGGTAAAAATCTGTCAGTAATATATCTGTCAGATAGTTGGGCTGCAGCAATAAGGGCACTGTCTAAGATTCTTACTCCGTGGTGAACTTCATATTTACCTTTAAGTCCTCTCAAGATAGATATTGTATCTTCTACCGAAGGTTCATCAACAAGAACGGGTTGGAAACGACGCTCTAAAGCAGGGTCTTTTTCGATATATTTTCTGTATTCGTTTACTGTTGTTGCACCGATTGTTCTTAGTTCACCTCTTGCAAGCATAGGTTTAAGGAGGTTTCCTGCATCCATTGAACCTTCAGTTGCACCGGCTCCGACTACAGTATGAAGTTCATCAATGAACATAACAATCTCGCCGTTTGATTCCTGAACTTCTTTAAGAACAGCTTTAAGTCTTTCTTCAAACTCGCCTCTGAATTTTGCACCCGCAACAAGTGCACCCAAATCAAGAGAAATAAGTTTTACTTCCTTCAAACTTTCCGGAACATCGCCGCGGATTATTCTCTGCGCTAAGCCTTCGACTATAGCTGTTTTACCTACGCCCGGTTCACCAATTAGAACAGGATTGTTTTTTGTTCTTCTGTTTAGGACTTGGATTATTCTTCTGACTTCTTCATCACGCCCGATTACGGGGTCTAATTTACCCTTTCTTGCACGCTCAGTTAAGTCTGTTGAATATTTTTCCAAAGCCTTCATATTTTCTTCTGCGTTTTTAGTATCCACTTTTTTATTACCTCTTATTTTTTTCATAGCGTTTAATACTGAGTTGGTAGTTACTCCAAACCTTTTCAAAAGATTTGTTATATTTACCCCTTCAAGCTTAGTCATACCAATCAAAATACATTCTATTCCGATAAACTCGTCTTTCAGGTTTTGAGCCTCCTGAGTTGCAATTTCTAAAAGGGCATTTGTATCGCGTGATAAAAACACCTGCTGTCCTGCAGGAGCTCCTGAGATTGTCGGAAATTCTTTAATTTTACTAACAATTGCATTAATAAAATCCTGATTTAAAAGTTTTAGTTCTTCCAAGTAATCCTTAGAGATTCCTTTATCCTCAATCATAGCCATCACAATATGTTCCGGCTGAACCTCGGTATTTTTATAAAAATCTTTTTTTGCATTTGCAGCAAAAATAATTTCCTGAGAATAATTTGTAAATTTTTCAAAATTAATCATATTTTAACTCCGTATGTTACCAATACTATATGGTAAGGTTCTTGGGATAATTTATATTTACCCCTATTTATATTTTAATGATATTTTTGAAAAATCAAGGAAAATTAATCATTAATTAATAATTAGAAGTAAAATATTAAAAATATTCAAAAATCTGCTTTTACATAAATTATGTGGTAAAATATTTCTATGAAAAATCTCAAGAAATTTCTTAAAAAGATTTACGATAAATTTATCGGTTTTGACAAGAAGAAAAAAGTCTATGTTATAGCAATATTAGCTGTTATTTTTGTTATGCTTTGGGCTTTTATTTCAGCAGGAATTATTACAGCAAATTTTAATCGTGCTCAATTAAAGAACAAAGAGAACGAACAAAAAGTTGACGCAATTGGTATAATCATTACGGAAACAAAAGAAAATATGAAGGCTTTGGAAAAATATTCAACAGACTTAACTGAGCGTGCAAGAAAGGGTAAATTAGACCCCGTAATCGGGCGTGATGAAGAAGTCAG
>JAJJKW010000433.1:0-29326 GCA_023805745.1 Isotricha sp. YL-2021b | reverse complement strand
CCCAATCCCCAATCCCCAATCCCCAATCCCCATTACTAAATATATATAAAAAATATTTAATTAAAAATATTTTTTTATTATCTTCTAACATTTTTTTTTTAAATTATCATTAATAATTTTTATTTAAATATTATAAAATTCATATTTTGCTATATTTTCCTTACATTATTAACTTAATAATTATTTTCTCTATATTTTTTATTCATAATAATATATAATAAAACCTGCTATTCACACATTTTATTATTTTTTTTTGAATACTTTTATTGATATTCTTGAATATCACTGTGTTTTACTGTAAAAATATTTTCTGAATAATTTTGATAATTTAATTGATTCGGAAAAAAATGAAGATTTAGGATTTTTTTAAAATAATCATTGAAGATAAAAAAATGCAAAAATTTTTAACAAATTAAAGATAATATAAATTCATATTTGAATCAAATGTAAAAAGTGATATATATATTCTTTCAACATATTTATTGAGATGATTTTAATATTTTTTTTCAATTTGAAAAAAAAATTGAAAATAAAAAAAAACTGATATTATTATATAATAAAAACAAAATCTAATAATTATAAATTGGGAAATAAAAAAATTATGGAAAAAATATTGATAATGCATTATTTAAGCAAAAAATGTTGTTTTCTTTATGATAAATATTGCAAAATTCAAGAAATAAAAATCCAAATAAAGATATATCTGAATAACTGTAAACTCAGAAAATATATATTTAAATAAAATATTTGAACATAATATCATATATCATCATTATTTAGTTTTTAAATTAATTAATTGAATAAATCAATATTTTAAATAATAAAAATAAAGTGAAAAAATTCAAATTTATCTTTTTTTGACTAACTATTTCTAAATTGTTTCATTTTTGTATTGCAAACATATTTTCTATTTTTAAAAACATAATATGAGATTAGAATATAAATTAATAGGAAACAAATGGTATGAACCAGATAATATTAATCAAAATTCTAACTTTAGCTCTATAATAAGTAATATTAAGGGGACTATATATGTTTTTGAGGGAATCGTTTATTTTGATTATATTAAGAAGAGAATTAGTGAAAATACTGGTGTTCCTCTTGAGACAATTATTGAATTTTGTTCCTATAGCAATATATATGTTGATAAATATAGAAATTATTTTAAATATAATAATTTATATTCTTCTACTAATCTTATTACTTATTTTGGACTTAATGAGAGATATAAACCTAGTCTTTTAATTTATGTTATAATAGATCTATCTAAATCCCCAAGTTTTGAAAAAATCAATATTACTACTTTAAATAATGAAAGAAAATCAAAAGAATTAGAAAATAATATTTATAATCTAAGAAATCAAAATCAAAATCTTCAATATCAATATAACAATTTACAAAGAGAAAATTATCAAAATCAAAACAAAATAAATAATTTAATTAATAACAATTCTGATTTAAAAAAAAAGCAAGAAAAAGAAATGCAAGAAATGATTCAAAAGAATTATAAATTAGAAGATAATATTAAATCTTTAAAATATCAATATGAAGATTTAAAAAATCAAAATCAAAATCAAATAAATGATTTAATTAATAAAAATAATACCTTAATAAAAAACCAAGAGAAAGAAAAGAATCAAATGAATGAAAAAAATAAAGAATTAGAAAGGAATATCAAATCTTTAGAAACTCAAAATAATAATATAAAAAGTGAATGTAATAAACTAAAAAATGAAAACCAAACAACTCAAAACCAATTAAATAATTTAATAGTTCAAAATAATGATTTAAAAAAAAAACAAGAAGAAGAAGAAAATAAAAAAATTAAAAAAAAAAAAAATTTTGAAAATTATAAAAATGCATTTAATAAAGATAAAGAAACTATTGAAAATAAAAACATAAAAGAATCAATAAATTATATTACTTATTTTATAATCAATATTTTTCTAAAAGAATTTGAAAAAGAAGATAATAATAAAGATAAATTTACAAAATCATTGACAGAATATATATCAAAATTTACACAAGAATTTATGACATATAGTCAAATTTTTATAAATTCATTTAAAGAAAATTCTCAAAAAATAATAAAAAATTATAATGTAAATGAAAATAAAATATCAATTGAACATATAAATTTTATAGTAATTGGAAATGCAGGAACAGGAAAAAGTACATTTATAAATCAAAGTTTATTATTACCTGAGAATAAAAGAGCAAAAGAAGATAAAGGAAGATCAGTAACAGAAAAGTCTATATTATATACTTCTGATAAATTAAAAATGATAAGAATATGGGATACTCAAGGTTTAGATCATAAAATATCACAAAATTATATATTAAATGAAGTAAAGAGACTTGTTGAAGAAGGTCTTAAAAAAGGTCCTGATAACTATATTAATATAATATTATATTGTACTGGTGGAACAAGATTTCAAGAAGAAGATGGTGAACTTATTCAAAAAATAATGAAATTATATCCAATGGATAATTTACCTGTTATTATAACACAATTACAAGCATATTTTGAAGATGATGCTAAAGAAATGGAAGAAGTTATTCGTAAAATATTAGCTAATTATTTAGAAAATAAAATTGTTCAAAAAATAGAAATTAAAAGTGTAGTTTCAAGAGATAAAAAAGTTGGAAAAATAATATATAAATCAAGAGGTATTCCTGAATTATTAAGATGTTCTTTTGATGTTATGGGTAGAGCTATAACTTCTGCAACATTTAAAAATTTTTCTGAAGAAATTGAAAAACTTTGTAAAAAATATGTTGAGGAAAAAATTAATTATATACAAAAAATATCAAAAGATGAAATGGAAATAATTGAAGTTGCAAAAGATATGTATGTAGATGATTCTGAAAAGTATTTTAATAATGAGAATAAACCACAAAAGAGTTTATCATACTGTAATATTTATAAAAATATAACTGATAAAAATTATTTTCTAAATAATTTTGTTAAAATCGTAGCATCAAAGTTTTTATTAATATATAACAATTTAAATAATGAAAATATCTCTTATCAAACTAAAGATAGACCATTAGTTCTAATATTTATTCAAGAAAGAGTGGAAAAGATTCAAAATATTTTAAGTAATTGTTCAAAAGATTATTTTGAAAAACAAATTTATGAAAAAATTTATACTAAATATTTTAGAGATCTTAGAAAGCAACAAAGTTTAAGAAGTAAAGAATTTAATACAAAAAATCAAATACTAGATGAATCTGAAATTGAAAAAAATTTTAAAGAAGAGTTATTTGTTTTTTTTCAAAATGAATTTTTCAAATACTTTTTTTGTATCATTTTGAAATTATTTATGAATAATTTAAAAAATATCCTTATTCAAAATTATCAAAAAGAATTAAAAGAAAATGAAGCTATGGCGAAAATTATAAATGAAAAAGCAGAATATTCTTTAAAATTTATAACAGAAAAATTAAAGGATGAATTATTAAAAGATTTATATAAATATTTTCCAAAAGAAAATGAACAACCTAAAAAAGACAATGAAAATGAAAATGAAAATGATTTAAAAAATGATTTTAGTTTTGATTATTAAAACATTTATTTTATTTAAAAAAAAATTGTAATATAATAAATTAAAATTTAATTCTTTTTTTTGATTTATATTTTAATTTATTATCATAGATTAAATAATTGTATTAAAAATTTAAAATAAAAGTTAAAGTAGATAAGACTAATCTCTTAAATAACTTAAATAAAAATTAAATATTAATCAAAAAAATTATAGTAAAAAAAGTTTAAAAATATTGTTTAAATACCAAAAATTAATTATATTATAAAATAAAATCTGAGTCAAATTCATTGAACATTAATAAATTGATAAAATAAGATTATTTTATAAAAATCAAACTTAATAAAAGAATTCAAATAAATTAAGTTTTTTTTTAAAAATGATTTTTAATTTAAATTTGATAGTAAAATATTTTTATAAAAGTTTTAAATTTATTTTTTTGATATTTTAAAAAAAATAAAATTTTTTTTTCTTTTTTTTAAAAAGAATTTTTCTTTAAATTGAATTTGACTAATATCAAATTGAATTAAGAATTAGACAGAGATTCCTGATTATGTTTTCTTATAAAATGTTGATAAAATTCCAATTATTGAAAATATATCTGTAATTTAAATATAAAATATATAATAACAATTTTTATTTATTTCTTTAAAACAATAAATATATTATAATAAATCTTCAAATAATAATAATTGAATAAAACCAAAAAATTATAATTTTCATTAACAATATTATTTTCAAAAAAAATTGAAAAAAAAATATAAATTAAATGGATGAAGTACAAAAAAACCAAGCTCAAAGTGAAAACAATATTCAACATAAATCTAATAATGATCATTTATTAAATAAATTATTTTTTCAAAAATATCGTACAATAAAAAAGTTAGGAGAAGGTTCTTTTGGAAAAGTTTACAAAGCAGAATATAATAAAGTATATTATGCAATGAAATTTGAAAATAAAACAAGAAATCAAAGTCTTTTAGAAAGTGAAGCAACAATAATGAATTATTTAAGAGGACCAAATATTCCAAATATAGAATCTTTTGGAACAAGTGGAGATTATAATATTTTAATAATGCAATTAATGGATAAAAGTTTAGAAGATTTAATAAATATTCATAAAAATTTTTCAGTAAAAACAGTATGTTTATTAGCATATCAAATAATAAATATATTACAAAATATACATGATAAACATATTATTCATCGTGATATTAAACCAGATAATTTTGTAATGGGATATTCTGAAAATAATGCTCATTTATATATTATAGATTTTGGATTAGCAAAAAAATTTAGATCAAGTAGAACTTTAGTTCAATATCCTTATATTAAAAAAAAAAAATTAACTGGAACTGCAAGATATGCTTCAATTCATGCTTTAGAAGAATATGAACAAAGTAGAAGAGAGATTTAGAAAGTGTTGGTTATGTTTTATTATATTTTTTAAGAGGAAGTTTACCTTGGCAAGGATTAAAAGTTAAAGTTAAAGAAGAAAGATATCAAAAAATTTTAGAAAAAAAAAAAGAAATTACTAGTGAAGAATTATGTAAAAATTTTCCTAATGAATTTCAAGAATATGTTACTTATTCTAGAAATTTAGGTTATACTGATGATCCTGATTATGAAATGTTAAGAAATTTATTTCTTGGGTTATTATGTGATAAAATGGGTGAAAATTTAGATTATATTTATGATTGGACTACTCAAAGTGATTTAAGGAAAAGAAAAACTGAAAGTAATATTAATAATAATAATATTAATAATAATAATAATATGGATGGTTTGTCTACAAGTGTTTATCAAATTTCAGAAAAGAAAACTCTTTATAAAAAAGAATCTGAAAGTATTCTTTCTGTTAAAAGAAAAAATGAAATTGCTACTAATGGGAATAATTATATTTTATATAAAAGTAATAATTCAAATTTTATGAGTTATAATAATAATAATGAGAATGAAAATAAAAATGAAAAAAATAATGTTTTTATTGAAAGCAAAGATAATGATAATAAAGTTGCTTCAAAATGTTGTTCAATGTAAGTTTTTATTTTTTTATTCTTTTTTAGATTTTAGTTTTTTAGAAATTTATCATTTATTAATTGCTAATTATATATTAATATTTTGTATAAAATAATAAATAAAATCTTTAATTATAATGTGAAGAAAAAACATATTCTACTTAAAAAAATAATAATTATGCAATTTATTGAAATGCATAAATCACCTGATATTTTGAATATTAATTAATGAAAACATAAATTAAATTTAAATTTTGTTTGTAAACTATTATCCATATAAAGTTTATTTAAAACTTTAATAATTTTTAAATCGAAATTTATTTACATATAAAGTTTATATATTTAATTATGTTGTTAATTCAAATCAAATTTTTTTAATTTATTAAATAATTTTATAATTCTATTCTTAATTTTGGATTATTTTCTTTAACAAATAATTCTATTTGTTGTTTACCATTTGAGGAAAAATGATTATCATTTAATTTAAATTCTTTTAATTGTAAATTTTGTTTAATAATAGAATAAATATAATTAATAGAATTATCATTGAAAAAATTTCTACTTAAATTTAAATGAATAATAGTATTTTTACTAACATCTAAAATTGATTTAACATAACCTAAAGCTTCATTAGATAAATCACATTTTGATAATTTTAAATCTTTATAATTATTTTTTTTACTAGTTTCAGTTTTTTTTTCTAAATTTTTTTTAATTAATAATTCTAATAATTTTTTTACTCCTTCATCTCCAATTGAATATCCACTACAATTTATATTATCATTTTTCATTTTATTTTTAATAAAAACAATATTATCTCTTGTTAATTTTTTTTGTTTCGGTTTATTTCCTAAAGATAATTGTTCTGGATTAAAAGTAAAAGAACCATTTAATTTACCAGAATTAATTTTTTTTCCTTCAAAACTATAAGATGATTTACTATGATGAAATTCATCATTTTTATTAGATAAATTTTCTCTTGTTAAATGAGAATCTTCTTCTTCTTCATCATTGAAATTTAATAAATTATTACTTTTTCTTTGAATATAATGAACTTTTACTCTTCTTGGAATTTTTGAATTTGACATTATTAATTCTATATCTATATCTTTTATTTTAAAAAATATTTTTGTAGTTTTTTCATTATATTCATTAATTTTTTTTAGTATTTCATCACTTTGTGAAATTATTTGATCTGAAGAAATTATATATTCTTTTGGATCAAAAGATTTTAATCCTATATTTTTATTTAGATTGTCTAAAAATAAATTTACTTCTTTTTGATAATTTAAATATTTTTCTTTTATTTCATTTGTATCTTTTTCAAATTCATTTAAAATAGAATTATTAAAATTTAAATAATTTTTTTCAACATCTTTTATTACAGTTTCTATTTTTGGAGTTAATGATTTATAATCTGAATAATATTTTTCAATATTTTCTTTAGCTTTACAATAATCATTATAAATATTTTTTTTTGAATTATCTATATATTCTTGTTTATCATCTATAAAATAATTACCTTGAATTATTTTTAAATATTCTGATATTAAATCTATTTGAATATTTAATTTTTCTTCTTTTTCTTTCATTTTTGAATCATCATTATTAAAAATATTTGAATCTTGTTTATTTAACTCTTCAATTAATTTTAGAAAAACTTTATTTACTGATATTTGAGAAATATTTATTAATTTTCCATCTAAAGGACATTTATGATCAGTAGTTAAAAACATACATTCTTGACAAATATTATGATCACAATTATTTAATATAATTGGAATTCTTCCCTCTGTATTATAAAATTCATTACAAATTGGACATTTTATTTCTTCTAACATATAAAATAAAATTCATATATTGATAATTCATTCCATATCATAAAAATAATATTATTTATTTTTTTCAAAAATTTAACTTTTAATTTTTTTGTTTGCCCATCTAAATATATGTTAAATTTTTATTTTCAAATGATTTTTATTTAAAGAATTTTTTAAAATTGAAATGTAACAAAGTAATTATTGAATTTGTGTTTTTATGTTTATACAAATTGTTTTTAATTAAAGAAAATAAATAGTTTTTAAAAACATAAATAAATCTCTAAATAATTTCTAAATGATTGATTTATAATATTTAAATAATTATTAAGTAAATATAATAGGAAACTATAAATAAATATATTAAAAAATTATTGTTTTAAAATCTTTCTTTTTTAATTTATTTTATAAATATATAAATGAATGAGATTATTCCATTTCCAACTCCATTATCAAATATTTCCTATAGTTTTATTTTGAAAAATAAAAATAAAAAAAAGATGTTTCTTTAAAAAAATAATTAAAATTAAATCATTTTCTCCCCATTAATTATTATTGATATTAATTAAAAATTTGAATAAATTTATTTTTTTTCTTTATATATTATTTTTTAGTTTTCATTTTTTCTTATTTTTATTCCTTTTAAAAATTAAATTTTTATTTTTTTGATTTATCATAATGAAAATTAAACTTTCTAAATAAAATGGGATGTGTACAATTAAAGAAAAAAGATGATTCTGAAATAATTAAATCTAACATTCAACCGGAAATAATTAATAATGGAAATGAAAATTATCAAGTTGAAATTACAAAACAAAATAATAAAGATGATTCTCAGAATAAAAATAATATACCTCGAGATAGTAAAAAACCAAGTGTATTAAATATAAATAATATTGTTAAAAATTCATATGTAAAAGAAAAAAATTCAAAAAAGAAAAATGTATATCCTCATAAATCATATAATAACTTTGAACATATAAATTTATCAAAATTTCAATCAACAGAACCAATGTCAAAATTTAATCAAGAAAATGAAACAAATATAGAAAAACCAAAAACAATAAAACCAAAATTTTCTGAAACTGATAAATTATCAATACAACAATCACTTCAAAATCATTTTTTATTTAAAAATAAAAATCCTCAAATAATATCAAAAATAATAGATTCATTAGAAGAAAGAAGTTTACAAAAAGGAACAACATTATTTAATAAAGGAGATAAAGGAAATTATTTTTATATAGTAAAAGAAGGTAAATTAGAATTAATAACAGATTATGGTGTTAAAATATTAAATCAAGATGATAATTTTGGTGAATTAGCATTAATAGAAAATAAAAAAAGAACAGCAACAGTAAAATGTATAGAAAATTGTATATTATATTTATTAAATGGTAAAATATTTAGAGAAATAGTTTCAAAAATAAATGAAGGTGAATTAAAAGAAAGATTTACATTTTTAAAAGCAAGTGCAATTTTTAATGTTTTAGATAATGTACATTTAAATGCTTTAGCAATGGGAATGTTAAAATGTGAATTTGATATAAAACAAACTATAGTTTATGAAGGTGATATTGGTCAAAGTATTTATATAATAAAAAGTGGTTGTGTAAAATGTTTTAAAGGAGATAAACAAATTAGAGTTTTAGGTCCAAAAGATTTTTTTGGTGAAAGTTCTGTTTTATTTAATACTCATAGAAGTTTATCTGTTTTAGTTGTTGAAAAAACTATTTGTTATCAAGTTTCAGAAAGTTTTTTAATTGAATGTTTAGGTAAAGATTTTAAACAAGTTATTATTTCTTCTATTACTAAAGAAGCTTTAAAAAATAGTAAATATATGAAAGTATTTGCTAATGCAAATTATTTTAATAAAATTATTAATAGTTGTGAATTTAATTGTTATAATGATAATGAAATTTTTTTAGAACATAGTAAAAATGTAAAAAAGAAATTTTATATTTTATTAACTGGAAATTTAATTAATTCTAGAACAGGGGAAATAATAACAAAAAGAGGAGAATTATTTGGTGATATATTAATTAAATCAAATCATTTTAGTGATGTTGATATTATTTGTCAAGGTGAATGTAGAACATTAGAATTTGATTGGGATGAAATAGTTCCAAAATTAAATTTAAAAATAGAGAAAAAGAAAATATTAAGTTTATTTAGTAGAATAAGTCATTTAAAGAAAATATCTCTTTTTCATGAAACTTCAGAAAATAGATTAGTTGATATAGGAATAATGATGAAAAAAGAAAAATTCAAAAAAGGAGAAAAAATATTTGAAGAAGGAGAAATGGGAGATAAATTATATTTAATAATAAAAGGTAAAGTAAAAGCTTTTAAAGATAAAAAATTTGTAAGAGAATTATGTGAAGGAAATTGTTTTGGTGAAGTTGCTTTATTAATTAATGAACCAAGATCTGCTACTGTTATTGCAGAAACTGATTGTAGTTTATTTACTTTATCCAAAGATGATTTTAATTCTTTTATTGATAAACATATGTTAAATTATTTAGCTAAAAAAATATCTTTGCAAGATAATTTTAATTTAACTTTAAATGATTTATTTTTTTGTAAAATTTTAGGAAAAGGAAAATTTGGAAATGTTAGTTTAGTTCATAATTCTAAAAATTTTTTCGCTATTAAAGCTGTGAATAGAAAAGCTGCTGATAAACAAAAAATATTAGTTAAATATTTTATTCAAGAAAGAAATATATTATTAAAATTAGAACATCCATTTATAATGAAATTAGTAAAAACTTTTAAAACTGAAAATTATATTTTTTTTCTTTTAGAATATATTTCAGGAAGATGTTTAAGTAAATATTTAAGTTTACGTCAACAAAAACAATTAAGAAATTTAGAAGAAACAAAATTTTATATAGCAACACTTTTATTAGTAATTGATTATTTAAATTCAATGAGAATATGTCATAGAGATTTAAAACCAGATAATATTATAATAAATGAAAGAGGTTATTTAAAATTAATAGATTTTGGAACAAGTATAGAATTAAAAAAAGATTTTACAAATACAATAACAGGAACTCCACATTATATTTCTCCTGAAGTTTTATTAGGAAAAGGTTATGGTTTATCTTGTGATTATTGGTCAATTGGAATTATTTCTCATGAAATTTATTATGGAAATTATCCTTTTGGAAAAAATGCTAAAGATCCTATTGATGTTTATAGAGAAGTTATTAAAAAAGAATTAATTTTAAGAAATGGAGATTCTAAAGTTATTCAATTAATTCAAAATTTACTTAAAAAAAAATTCACTCATAGAATTTGCTCTCTTGAAAAAGCAAAATTGTTAAGTATTTTTAAAGATTTTAATTGGGATGATTTATTAGAATTAAATTTAAATGCTCCTTATATTCCTAAAATTGTTCAATTAAAAGATTTTAAAGAATATAATATTTTATATTTAAATTATGTTAAAAAAGAATTAGAAGATAAAGATAGAGGAGATGGGGATTCTTTACTTTCTTCTTATAATAATGATGATGATAAAGATGTTAATTACGATCCAAATTGGGCAGATATTTTTTAATTTATTTTTTTATTGTCATGTATATAAATAGGATTTTTTTTATAAATTTTTATGTTCGTTATTAAATTGAAAGGAGAATATTGGAATAAATTAATAGTTCAATTATTATTATACTTTAATCGTTATATATATAAATTAATTGTTTAAGATTTGTTTTATATATTTAACATTAAGAATGAAAAAATGGTATTAATTGAGAATAAGATAATGATATATAATAAAATTTATAAATACTTTATTATTAATTTTTTTATTTGTTAATTATATATATTTATAAATCATTGTTTGAAGAATTCTAAAATAATAACTTTTTTAAAGGGGATATATTTAAACGAAAAAGTAAAGAAGTAGTAAAAAAGTAATGTAGAAATAAAATAAAAATTTATTTAGTAAGCCAATTTTAAATAAATAAAATTGTATATCAAAAAATAAAGTATAATTATTTTTTATTTTATAAACATTTAAATATTTCTTTTTACAAAAAATAACTTTATTTTCCTTATTTAATTAATTTTTAAAAGTGTCAAATAAAGGTTTAAATGATAATAATTATTATAATTTAAATATAGTAAAAATACAATAATATTTTTTTTATTCAGTTAGTTTCGATAATAATTTAATTCTTTAAGGAAATATAATAAAAAATGATTTAATAATTTAAAGAATAAAAAATTATTATTTAAAAAAAAGTTTTCCCTCAACTCAAAAGATATATAATAATGATTCCATATGTTAATAATAACAATAAAAATTTTATTGTATTATTTATAATCTTTTACAAATTCTATTTCAGAATTAATAGTAATATGTGAATTTTGATAAGAAAATATAATTAATTTAAAAAAATCAATATATAAAAATAAAAAATAAATTATTAATTATTATATATTAATGAAACAGTACTATTATTATTAAATTAAATGTTCCATTTCAAAACATTCAAATAATTTTTTCGACAAATTATAAATTTTTCCTTTTAGAATTTATTTGAATTTAAACAAATAATTTTTTTTTGAAAATAAAATATTTATTTATAAGAAATATATTTTATAAATTTTCTTTATTCTTAGTTTATAAAGACAATTTTATTTTTCTTATTTTGGTTTATTTTTTAATAAATGGCAAATAAAGATTTGAATGAAAACATTTATAATTATAATTTAAAATTTCCTTTTATTGGAAAAGATAAAAAATATTTTTCTTTTTCAAAAAAATTTGAAAAAATATTTTGTAATAAAAAAATAAGGGAAGTGTTTAGAAATAACTTTTTAAAAAATGACAATTATTCTAATTTTAAAAATTCGAGTTCTTATCAAACTTTAAATAATTATTCTCAAAAATTTTTTGATAATTCAAGAAATAAATCAGAAAATAAATTATTAAGAAATTCTTCTCAAATATATTCTAATAAAATCTTAGAAATAAAATTTCTTGAATCTCCAGAAAATAAAGTCAATTTAAAAATGAATAAATTAAATTTATATAAAAAAAAGAATAAAAGTCTAAATAGTATTCACTCTGACAGAGGAAAAAATAAACCTTTTTTAAAATTTTATATGAAAAAGAATTTCCATAAGAGAACAAAAAAATATGAATTTAGATTAAATTTTAATCGAAAAACTTCTGAAGAAAAAAAAAATTTTTCTCAAATTTTTTCTCCAAAATATAAAAATAATAATATTTTTCCTATAGAAAACACAATGAATATAAATAAAATAGATTTTAATAAACAGAATTTTAATATAATTAACAAATTAAACAGTTTCTATAAAGTGATTAAAATAAAAAAAAAAAATAATAATAATCTAAATAGTGAAAATTGTAATTTTAATGAAGTCAAAAAAGAAACATTTAATTCTCAAATAATAAAATCCAGACAATTATTTAATAGAACAATAAACCAATATTTACTTAAAAAAACCCAAAATTCAAAGTAAATTCAAAAAAAAAGAAAAAAATAAAGAACAATTTTATAAACATTAGAAAAAAAAAAAATGTAGAATAAAATATATTGTTTTAAATTAATGTAATTAGACTAAACAATTTTCCTTTTTTATAAATATAAAACCAATTAAAAAAAAAATAAATATCTTTTTATTTATTAAGTTTAATAGAATTAATAATTTTATCAAATTTCTTAGAATCCTCTTGACTCCCTTTATAAATATCTTTAGAAATTTCAAAAATTTTAACTTTCCCTTCAGAATCACCAGTAGCAATTCTTTTCCCATCATAACTCCAGCTTAAATTATTACAAACAATACTTCCAATATTCATTTTATAAATAGGAACTTCAAGATCTTTATTTAAATTATAAAAATCAACATTTCCTCTTCCATCACCACAAGCAAAAACAGAAGCATTAGTAGGACACCATTTAGAACAATAAATACTATCTTCATTATTATCAATAGTAATTAAAGGAGAATTATCTTGATTTTTTGTCCATAATCTTGTAGTCCAATCAGAAGAAGAAGATAAAAATAATTGAGAAAAATTATATGTATTAAATGGATCTCCTGGATGAGGAGTTACAGAATAAATTGGTCCTTCATGTCCTTTAAATGATGCTAATAAATATTTATTTTCATCTTCAATTTCTGAAGCATGTAAATTTATTTGATATATATTATAATCATCACTTCCAATTAATAAATTATTATTTTCAAAATTCTGCATTCCCATACATAAAACACCAATTTCTTTAATTTGTATATTATCATCATTTTTATTTAAATTTATTTTTTTAATTGGTTTACTTAAATTTGATAAAGACCAAAGACAAAGAACACCATTACTAACAGAAATAATTTGATTAGAAATTGCAGTTCCAACAACACCTAAACTAATAATTGGAGTAATATGAGTATTTTCAACTATTCCAATTGGAGTTTTCATTATTGCATTTTCATTTCCTCTTGTATCCCAAATTCTAACTTGTCCTGTAAATGTTCCTCCTATAATTAATTTTGGAGTATATGGATGAAATATTGAACTTGTTATTTCTGCTTCACATGTTAATGTAAATTCAGGATAATCTCTTAAAGCTAATGACCATAAATTTATTAATCCATTTTTTTCTTTTAATAATTCTTTTGATTTTGTATATGATGATAATAATAATTCATTATATTTTAATGACCATTGTAATGAATTTATTGTTCTATTTACACAATTACTATCAAAAAATGTCATTAATTCTTTTGTTTTTTCATTTTTTATATTATTTTCCTCAAATATTAAATCTCCTTTTATTAATATTTTATATAAATCATTTTCATTTATTGATTTTTCTGTTATTTTTTTCTGTTTTTGAAGGAAATTTGATAATTCTTCACTTCTTTTTTCTAAAATTTCTTTTTTTTTTTCTTTTGGTATTAAACCATATGTTTTTTCTCTATTATCAAAAGTATCATCATTTTCTTCTTTTAAAATAGCTTTATGTAAAATTAAAGGTATATGAGGTTTTTTTTGTATTTTTTCAATTTCTTCATTATCAGAATTTTCTTTATCATCAATATTATCTTTTGGTTCATAATATTGAGTTCCTTCTTCATAAAAATCAGGTTTTGAATTATTATAAAATTGATTTTGAGAATGAATAGATAAACTTTGAAGTATTTTTCTTTTATTCATTTCTTTTATTATTTTTTTTGAATCTTCTACATTTACTTTTTCTAAAGGTAATGATATTACTTTTGATGCTTCTAATGCTTCTTTTGCTATTATATCTATTGATTTTTCTATTTGATTTGGATTTTCTTTTTTTGCTTTTGATGCTTCTAATTCTTGTTTTAATTGCTCTTTTTTTCGACGAATTGCTTCAAGTCTTTTTCTTTTTTCAGGATCAGACATTTGTGAAAATAATTATTTTTTAAATTTGATAATTATTATTTTTTGTTTTATTATAAATTTTTATATATTTTAAAAAAAATATATATAATAAAAAAAATTTAATTAATCAAAAATATCATCTTCAATTTTTAAAACATCTTTGTAAAATGTTTCATCTTCAGAAAGATATTGTATTGGAATTATTCCTATAAAACCTAAAAATGAAGAAAACATACATTTTGCAGAATAAATAATTAAAAATAATATGATAAACAAAATAATTAAAGCAATGATAAAAAGAATTAATAGAACATTTAAAATTTTATGTAAAAAATTTAATTTATCTTCTCTCATATTATTAAAAAATTCATCATTTTTTCTAAAACATTCTAAAAAATAATAATTTATAAAAGTTTCTAATTGAGTGAAAGTACTTTCATTAATAAATTCATCAAAAGTAATAATTCCATTATTTAAATCTTCCATTTCACCTAAAATTGTATTAATTTCAACAGTCATTTGAGTTATACATTGAGTTAAACCTTGTTTTAAAATTGAAGACCAAAAATTTGCACAATCCTTATATAAAGTAATATTTGTTTCAAAAATTATATCACATACATCTCCATTAAATAATTGAGCTAATTTTGCTTTTGTTGATTTTTTATCCATTTTTACATTTGAAATTATAGGTAATAAAATATTATTTACTGTTGGTATTGTAATATTTGTTGAAGAAGGAATTTTCATTGTATATGTTAAATTTTCCATTAAAGTATAATTTGAATTTGAATAATTTTCATTATTAAATATTATTGATGTTATTAAATCATTTTCAAACATTTTAATTATTTCATCTCTTTCAATAATAAAGTTTTGATATTCACTTGCTTCATGAAGTAAATTTGCAAATATAATATCACATTGTTTATATATTCCATAAATATTATTTATAATATCATCAAAATTTAAATATTCTCCTCTTTTTTGAAAATATAATATATAAACTATTACATAATAAAACATTGATAAAATTAACAAAGCACATAATTTAATTGCTATAATTAAATTAAACTTAAAAATATATTTATTCATTATATTTATCTTTTCTTGTTTTTGTTGCTGTAATTTTGACATTTTACCTTGCATTTTTTTCCTATTATTATATTTTTTTGTTTTAGTTGGGTCTCTTAAAATTGATAACTCTTTTTTTCCTGAAGATTTTTTTTTCTTTTCTTTTTCTTCACTCTTTGATTTTTTATTTTCATTATTATTATTTGAAAAAGCATCATCATCATTTTTTTCTTCTTCTTCACCTGTATCATTTCTTAATTTTTTTTTTAAATCTTCTAAATATTTTATATAATTTTCAAAATTATTAGAATGAAATCTAACCAATTTACTAACAAAATATTTTTGAATATGGTATAATTTAATTGTCATTAAAATTAATATACACATTGTAATAGAAAAAAAAATTAGATTTAGAATAAGATAAATGTAATTTGTAGAAAATCTATTTTCTGTAATTTTGTCACTTAAAGTATTCCTATCAAAACCTTCAATTAATGGATTATTCATATAATAATAACCTTGATTTATAATATTTTCTCCATAAATTTGAAATTGTGATTCAGTATTATTAATATAATCATCAATATTATTTTTGAATCTTAATCCATTTGATAAAATAAAATTTAATAAATTAGGACCGTCTAAATTTATAATAGTTTGGGAAGTTAAATTATAAATATAAATTGTTATTTCATTATCAATTCCCATAATTTCTTTATAATCAATATTAAAATAAGCAACTCCTGAAGTTTCTGATTTAATATCTTTTAAACATTTTGAAAGTAATTCAACATATAATGTTTTACATCCACTTGAAGAAATACAATTAGTATCTTTTAAAACATTATATCTTAAAAATTTTAAATTTACTCCTGTTGCATAAATACATATTGTTGTTATTTTTGTATGATTAAAATAAAAATTTTGATCAAGATATTCTTCTAAAAATCTTAATTTAACTTTTGCATTATTACTATTTAAATATAATAATATTATTGTTGTAATTAAAAAAAATAATGAAGATAATTTCATATATGTTATAATATTTGGTTGATTTTTCTCTAAAATTTTACTTTTTAATTTATTAAAACTTGCACTATCAACAGAAGATTTTGTTGTTAAAGAATTTTGAGATAATTGTCTTTCAATTTGATTATTTTCTTCATTTTCATTATTCTTTTTCTTTTTCTGAGTTTTTTCATTTTTATTATGATCATCTTCAGTAACTTTAATTCTTATTCCTTTTATTTTATGAGATTCATTTTGTAAAGGATAATTATTCCCTTTTGAAGTTTTTGAAACTAATTTTGATTTTTCTGATAAATTTAATTTTGAAATTGAACTATTTAAATTATAATCATTACCATTCATTAAATCATTTGTAATAAAAACTTTATAATAATAATATTTTCCATTTAAGAAATTTTTTGAATTTATTCTATAAAAAATACTATAACTTTTATTTTCACATATTTCTTTAATATGATTTACTAATTCATGAAATTCATGTAAATTTTGTTCTTTTCTAAATTTAATTGAATTTTGAGTTGATAATTGATTAATTAAAGTATGTTTTGTTGGAGATAGATTATCTTCATAAATTAATTGTCCTGTTTGTTTAATTCTTTCAAGAACTGCATTAATAAAATTTGTAAATTGATTAGAATGATCAACATTAGGATATAAAATTCCTTTTAAGTCAATATCACTTTTTAATAATTTAAATTGCTCTCCATTATATTTAATTAATTTTAAAATATCTGGTATTATAATTGAACAATGATATCCAACAATACTATTATTTAAATTATAATTATTAACATTATTTATAGAAGAATAACTTCCACTAAAACTTCCATAAGGATTAGTCATTGCAATAATATTAAAATAATGATCTAATAAAACAATAAATTGATTATCTTTTATTTTTTCAATAGCAGTAATATAAATTAATCCATAATCAAAATTAGGAAGAACTTTAATATATGCATTAACATTAACAATATTATTTCCTTTAATTTTCATAGCAATATTTCTCATATTAGGATATTTATAATTTAAATTAGAATATTTTAAAGTTTCAAAAATAATATCCTTATGAAATTGAGCAACATAAGCTGGTTGTAAATCTGTTATCATAATATTAACTAATTCTTTAGGAAGATAATTATATATTGTTCCAAAATTTGGAGTCACATAAATAATTTTTCCTATTATACCACATCCATCAACTAATATTACTGAACTAATTTCTTTATCAAATAATGAATGATATATATTATGTTTTTCACTTAATTTTGACATTTTTATATGATAATATCTTTTTTCTTCTTTCTGAGCCAAATCATCATCTTGTATTATAGTTTTTAAATATAACATATAATCTTTTTCTATATCATCACTAAAAGGATTTAATTTAATTATTTTATTCCATAAATCATTTATTTCTTTTCTTAAACGCAAAATTGTATCTCCTACTTTTAAAAAATTTTTAGTTGCTTTAGATGAAAGAGAATTATTTCTTAAAATATCAAAATAATCAACTTGATTACAAGCTGCATCATAAATTTTCATTTTAAAACTATCAATATAATTATCATATACTATTACACTTCCTATTTCAATATGTTTTATAGATTCTTTATTTGCTGAATTTTTTATTAATTTTGAAATTAAAAAGTCTTTAATATCTTCAACTAATAAATATTTTAAATATAATATTCTAATTCCATTAACTTTAATTGTTGCAGTTAAAAAAGCAGCATATGTTGGATTTTTTAAATTATTCATTAAGAAATAACATATTAATATCATTATATTTTCTTTCATTTCTGCTTTTTCTAAATAAAAATCATATACTACATAAACTATATTATATACATTAAATAAAGTATTTGATTTTCCTCCTAATTTACTTACCATTATTTTATTTTTTAAAAAATTCTCATATTTTTCAAATATTTCAGGTTGAGATTCAAAAAATTCTTCAATTGAATTTATAATACCACTTACTAAAGTCTTTGATTTAATTGTATTATGTGAAACAATATCTAATAAATTAAAAGTAAATTTCTCAATTTGTTTAATTGAATTAGCTTCTAAAATATTTGCCTGAGTTAAATAATATTCAGTATTATAACCTTCTAAGAATAATAAAATGAAACATAAACAAATATTTCCAACAATTACAAAAATTGATATATCTTTTATTTTAAAAGCTTTTTTTAATAATAAACCTATTGAATACCACCATAAAAAAGCATATCCATATAAATTCAAAGTATTGACTCTTCTATCATAGTAAAATACTTTAAAATACATATATAAAAACAAAAAAAATGAAATTATAAAAAAAAAAATTCTATTATATAAATGATAAGAAGATTGACTTTCTTTTGTATAATATTGCATATAAAAACTTATAAAATAATATATCATTGATAAAAAGTTTGCATAAAATTCAAAATTACAGTTAACTCTTTTTAATAAATCTTGTGTTTTAATCCCTCCTACTTGATAATAAAATAATGAGAGTAAAAAAGAGTATATTAAAAAAGAAGCTAAAGAAAATAAAGAAAGAGAAATAAAAATAATATGTTTAATATCCTCAAAGCATTTATAATTAAAATATATATGTCTTGAATTTTCACATTTAATAGAAAGCATAAATACATTTACAATTGGACATAATAAATAATTTTGAAGAAATAAATTTAATATATTTAATAATTTAACTGGAGTTTCCTGTATTTTTCCTTTAGAATTTATCAAAATATAAATTATTAAAACATAGATGATAAAAAGTAAACTAAAACCAATTGTAAGAAAAATAATATAATCAGACTTTTTTGATATTAAATCTTGAATAAAAATAATTTGTTTAATATAATGTAAAAATTGAATTAAAGTATCTTGTTTACTATCATCAGATGGATTATTAATAATAGCTATCATCATTATTTGTAGAAAAAAGACGATTTTTAATAAAATAATTAAAATAATATTACCAGATTTATGTTGAAGCATTGTTCTAAAAAATCTAAAAAGAATAAGAAAACTTCTTTTAAGATAAATATCAGCTTTTTGCATATTTTCTCCTAAATCAATCCATTGAACTAAATTAGGCTCTATCATCTTTTTTAAAATTAAAACAAAAAAAATATTTATTAATTTTTTACATAAAATCAAATAATTAATAAATATATATATAAATTAATAAATCTATAGTCACATCTTCACTAATACCTGAAAAGTTATATTTTTATAATAATTAAAATTTTATTATATATAATCATATTCTCATATTATTAAAAATTGTTTTTTAATCACAATTTACAAGAATTATGAAATTTTTATTACAAAAATACTAATATTATCCGAGCTTCCAAAATTAAAACATTCTTGAACTAATCTTTCACAAATTTTTTTAGAAACATTATCATCTTTATTACATTTATTAAAAGTTTCATAAATAAATTGTTGAATATCTTTTTCTTCAATATGATCCCAAAGACCATCTGAAGCAAGGACAATAAATTGATTTTTAATAGTAATATCAATTTGTTTTCTAAATATATAAGGTTCACAAATAAGTCCAAAATTACTTAATTCAAAATCACCAAAAGATCTACTTACCATTAATTTACCATTAAGTCTTCCATTTTTTATATGACCCCCTGATTTTATTATTCTTTCTTTTTCTTTTGAATCATTTGCTCTATGATCATAAGATAATTGTTCATATAATTTATCATTAAATAAAATACATCTTGTATCTCCTATATTTGCACAATATAATATTTTTTTTTCTTCTTCTTCTGTTATATATAATATTGTTCCTGTTGATCCTCCATTTAAGGAATTTTCTTTTAATTCATTATTTATATCTGAAAATGTCTTTATTATTGATTCGTTTAATTGGATTTCATCAGATATATTTTTTTTAAAAAATTTATCAAAATTTTTTGATAAATATGTACTTATTATATCTCCGCCATGACCATCAAATAAAGTTAATAAAATATTGTTTTTTTTATCATTAAAATTTATTACACTTTTTCCCTTATCTTCCATTTTCTCTTTAAATATTCTATTTTTATCTTCTTTATAAGAAAATTCAACATTAAAATTATTTATATCTTGAATTGAATATTCACTTCCTTTATGCTTTTTTTCTATTATTGAAGAATTTGTTGGTGAATTTTCATTTATTATATTTGTTAATTCTAATTTTTTTTTATCAAATTGAGTAGTTTTTAATTGTCTTGGTTTTCTCATAACAAATGATTTTTTATCTAAATTCTTTTTTGGTTCTATTAAGTCTTCTGATTGTTTATGAGGTTGTTTTTTTTTTGTATTTTTTGAATAAGTTTGACTCTTTTTAATTCCTAAATTTTCATATTCTGATGTATCATTTTGAATTGCTAACATTTAATTTTATTAAATCTTTTTTTTATTTTGTTTTTTTTAAAATATTTTTTTTATTTATTTTTTATTATTTAAATAAATATAATTTCATTTATCATAGATTTTTAGTTATTTAAGTGCTACTTTTTTATTTTTTATTTAATTATTGTTTTTATTATAAATAGTATTTATCCTCCTATTAATAATTTACTATTTAAAAATTTTATATTTTTTGAAAATATGTAATAAAAATTATTAAATGATGAAAATGTGAAACAAAAAAATATTTTAATTATCTTTAATCTTATTATTTTTATTTAATAATGTTACTTGACGTATTTTTTAATGAGACTTACCCTTATTCAACAAGTCTAATTAAAAGAAAAATGGTTTCCTTAAGTTTAATGAAAAAATATGCAATATATAAAAACGTAAAGAAACCAAATACAAGCCCGCTCAAAGCTGAGAAAGAAAAACAAGTTAGAAAAATTTTCTTTTTGAATAAAATCTTATATGAAAGAAAAAAAAATATAATAAAAATTCAAAGCCATGTTAGAACATTTCTTATTTATAAAAAATACAAAAAATTTTTGATTATTAAAAATCTTCTTAAAAAAAGAAATAACTATGTTTCTTTAATTCAATCTCAATTTAAAACTTTTTTAATGCATAAACATTTTAAAAAACTTCTAGAAAATGAAGCTTTATTTTTCTATAAATTTCCTTTAGATTTAATTGATAAATTATTTCTAATATCAAATCAAAATGATGAATTAAAAAAAAAAGCAAAAAAAAATGAACTTCATTTGTCAATGCAAATAAAATCACCAAAATTAATTTTAGATTTTAAATATAGTAAATATCTTGATTCATATTATCTTCCTATCAAAAAAATAAAATTATTTAAAAAACATATTTATATTACTTTTAAAGTTAATGGTGAAAGTATATTAGATCCTAGATACTCAATTATTAATGATAATAATGGTAATTTTTATAATATTATAACTCCAAAAATGATTTATAGAAAAATTAAAGGTAGACCTTTACAACAAAAAATTGAAGAAGAAAAGCAATGGGAAGAGCTTTTTATATTAAAAAAAAATAAAAAAAGAACTTTTAGTTATGATGCTTCTTCTATTAGTTCAAAAACTGATATTTCAAAGGAATTAAATAAAAATTTAGGTGAACCTTATTTTCAATCAAATAATAATATTAATAATTCAAAAAATATAAATAAGCCTCTAAGACCTATTTTGAAACGTAATTCTTTAAAAAATAATCATCATATAACAGAGAAGAAAGTTTCTTTTCAAACAAAAATTGAATTTTGTATTTAATTAATTTTTGATATTATAAAAGGAAAAATAATAAATTTGTAAGAATTGTATATCTGGTTTAAAATATTTAAATTATTGACCTAATTACTTTTTGAAAAATTCTCTGTGAAGAATTTTTTATAAAAAAAGTAATTTAATTTTTAATTCAATATAAAATTATATTTATAATAAATAGAAAGAAATATAAATAATTAACTATTATTTAATTTATTTTATAAACTTAATTTTTCTTTGGTTAAAGAGTTTTGATTAATAATTTATTTTTATATAATAATTTAATAAAATTTTTTTATTTCCAATAAAATAAGATTAATATAAATCTATAATTTATAAATAATTTAAGGTTATCAAATTCTCAATTATTAAAAGAGTTGGAAATTATAAATAAAATAATGAATTTATTAGAAATTAATATAATAATTGTTTAAAAAAGAAAAAATAATAATTATCATAATTCAAAGGAGAAAATCAGAAACCATATTGGGTTCTCTATTTTTTAATAAAGTATTCAAGAAAAAAATGAAAAAATTAATTTTTAATTTGATTGTCAATTGAATATCATTCTATACTTTTATTGATATTCTAAGTTTTTAAATATCATTGAGTATATTATTCTATTTGTAATAATTTGTTTTACATATGAATGAGCATTTTTCTCGATTAAAAATTATTTAGAATTTTTTTTATAATAAACAACTTACTTTTAATTTTAAATTTCAAATTATATATATTCATAGATTTACAAAAAATATGTTTTTATTATATAAAAATTTTTTATTATTTTAAATCATAATATTTGTTGTGTTTGATTTATTTAGATGTTGAAATTTTAATTATTTAAAGTTAATTTGAAAAAAAAATTAATCTAATAAAAGCATCATAAACTAATTTGATAAGCAAAATAAATATAATTGAGGAATAAAATTGAATTAAGGAAAAGTCATGAGAATAAAGAAATTATTTTAAATCTATTTGAATAGATGAAAATTATGGAAATGGAGAAGGTTTAACTTATCCTTTAAATGAATTAGGAAATAAATCTAAAGATGGATTTTTGATACAATTAATATTAATAGAAAAAGTCTATAGAAAGTTTTTATTAAGTGAAAAAAGTTAAAATAGAGAAATGACTGGACAACTGAATAAATAAATAATAATAATAGATATATTAATTATTTTTCTCTTTTAATAGATTTTATGAAGTATAATTAAACTAATCATATGAAAAAAAAATAAAAAATAAAAAATTACAATAATCCATTACGTAATCCCAAAAAAAAATAAAAATAACTCTAATCAAAAAAGAAAACAAAAAACCCAACACTTAAAAAAAATATAAAAAAACCCAAAATTTATAAATGATAGATTATAATAAGAAAAAAAAAATTCAAAAAAATAAACTAACAAATAGAAAAAAAAATAAAGAAAGTATAAAAATTTAAAAAAATAATAAAATTCAATAATAGAATATATCTTTAAGAAGTAGTAAAATGAGCTTTTAAACAAGAAAGATTATTTCCATCTCCATCAACTAAATGAAGATAAATATCCCATTCTCCAGCAGGAGTAAAACTAGGAACAGAAGCAGTATAAGTATAAACAAATTTTTCAGATTCTGCAACTTCTTTAATAAAATCTTTTTCATCAGTAAAAATATCACTTCCATTATATTTTGTTATTAATTTTAATTTTTGAATTGATAATTTTTTCATTGCTAAAACTTGAGATTTTAAAGTAACATCTTGTCCTAATTCTATTTCTGGTGGTGTTACTTTATTTTGTAATGTTTTTAAATTTGATTCATCATCACATACTTCTAAATTTACTGGATATCCATTAAGATCTTTTATGTCTTTTGAAAGAAATTGTTCTACATCAAAAAGTTTTCCTCTAAATTGACATGATACTGAAAGAAGAAGGAATAATGATATTATTACTTTCATTTTTTTTATAGAATATATTTTTTATTTTTTATGTTTTATATTAATTTTTTTAGGTTATTTTTTTTTTTTGTTTTTGGATTTTTTTTTTTCTTTTTATTTTTTTGATTAATTAATTTTTTTTTTTGTTTTTTATTTTGAATTTTTTCTTGTTTTTTAAAAAGGTTTATAAATAGAAATTGTTATTTTTGGAAAAATACTCATTTTGAATAATCTTTTTTTAATTTGTAAATTATTTAATGAAGTTTTTGATTTATTAATGAAATTAAATGAACAACCGAATTTGTTAGTGAAGAAGCTTTATTAAAATATAATATTCAATTGTAAAAAAAGAATATTTTTAAAAATATCATTCAAATATTTAAACAAAAAAAGTATTTGAAAAAAGGAATTTTTGTGCTTTTTAGTTATTTATTAAAATAATCTAATAACAAAGAAAAAAAACATTCATCAAATTTTTTATACAAAAAATATTTCATTTTAAAAAAAAATAAAATAAATTCCCTAAAATTTGAATTTTAATTATTATAATAGTTTTGAAATAAAAAATTAGATTTTTCTAATTAATTATATTCTTTTATTAACTAAAAAATAATTATTTGAATATTTCATTTATATAAAAGATATATCAAATTTATATAATTATCAACAGTTTTTCAAATAACAATAAAATATAATTAAACATTATGTTTTTCAATCGATCGATTTTTAATCTATTCATTAGATAAAAATACTAAAAGTCAATCATTTGATTTTCATCAATTATTATTGTATTTTATTATGAAGATATTAATCTTTTGATTTTTTATATTTGTAAACAAAACAGAAATAAATTTATATTTAGTATTACAATTTTTTAAAAAATCCCTCAATTATACATGATAATTTTTAAATATAATAAAAATAAAAATAAAAAAAAACTTTTATAAAAAAATTATAATTTTAAAAAAATACAATTTATAATATAAAATATATATCTCATCTGAAAAAAAAACAAAAAACCAAAAATAATTCCCTTCCCAAAAAAAAAATAAATATAAAAAAATAACCTTTTTATCATCTCTTTTTATGAAAATAAAAACAAAAAAAAAAAAAATTCAACTTTCAATATTCCACCTAACTCTTTTCCCTTGATTCCAAAATCCTTTTTTCCACAAATTATCCTTTGGATTAAAAACTTCTCCTTCACCATGTTGTTTTCCATTTTTCCACAAACCTTTATAAATTTTTCCACTAGGCCAAAATAGTTCACCATAACCATTTTTTTCATCTTTAACATAATGTCCAATATAAATTTTTCCATCAGCCCAATGAAATTCTCCTTCTCCATCCATCATATTATTTTTCCAATCACCTTCATATCTTTTTTTATCAAACCAATAATATTTTCCTTTTCCATGAATTTGATTATGAAAAAAATCACCAATATAATAACTACCATCACTTAATTTTAATTTACCTTTTCCATTTTTTTCTCCATTTTTATAATCACCTTCATATTCTGTTTTATCAGGCCAAATTTCTTTTCCTTTTCCTTCTTGTCTATTATTTTTCCACATTCCAAAATAAGAAGAACCTTCTTTATGAATATATTTTCCATATCCTTCTGCATTATCATTTATAAATTCTCCTTCATAATAATCTCCTATTGGATTTGTTAATTTACCTTTTCCATTTATTTTATCATTTTTCCATTGTCCAATATATATTGTATTATCATTCCATAATTGAATTCCTCTTCCATGTCTTTCTTTTTTTATTGGATTCCATTCTCCAGAATATTCTCCTATGTTTGGAAAGGAAAGTCTAATTATATTTAATTGAATTTTATCGTCTAATGGAGCATATGTTTGAAATAATATTTCTAATTGATTTTGAGTTATATTTGATTTTTCTAATATTATAAATGAATTTTTCTTTGTTATTAATTGGTTTTTTTGATAATTTGGAGATAAGGTTTTTTTACGATATATATGTCCACGGTATGTACTTTGGATTTTTATTATGTGGTTTGTATATGAGGAATCCAAGTTTTTAAATTCTATTGGAAAGTCTTTTTGGGTTATTTTGGAATTCATACATGAAGTACAATTTGTACCCATTGTTTTTTATTAACATATTATTTGAAATTTAATTTATTTTGGGTTTATTTTATTTTTTATTTTTTTTTTTGTTTTTTTGGGGTGTTGTTGAAATTAAGTAAATTTATTTTTTAGGTTATTTAATTTAAAAAACTTTTGGGGCTTATAAGTTTTATTTTGTTGGTTTTTTATATTTTTTTTTTTTTGAATATTCTAATTTTTTAAATTTATTATGTTTCTTGTATTTCTTGGTTATATTTTAATATTTGGTATTTTTGGTTTAATGAATTTGTAATTAATTGTTTTTCTTTGTTTAAATATTTTTGTTCTATTTCTTTTTTTTTCTTTTCTATTTTTGAATTAAGTTCTATTATTTTATTATCTTTTTTTCCTTTATAAGCATTTTTTTCATTTAAATGTTTTTTATTTAATTTATTCAATTCAATTTTATATTTTTTATCTTTAACTTCTTTATTCCATTTTTCTTCAAGTTTATTTTTAATTTCATCAATTTGATTTTGAATTATTTGAGCTTCTTTAAATTTTTTTTGTTTAACAACTGATTCTTTTTTTCTTTCCAAATCTAATATTTCAGGTGAAGATCCAATATTTAATTTAGAATTATTATTTTTAAATTCTTCATCTAATTTTTCTTTTTCTTCTTGTTGTCTTTCATTAATTTTTACTTCTTCTTCTTTTATTTTGCCATCTAATTCTTTTTTTTCTGTATTAACTTCTTCTTTAAATGCTTTTAATTCTTTTTCTTTTTCTTTGTTTAAATGTCTTAAATCTTTTTTTAATTTTTTTTCTATAATATTTACTCTTTTTGCTTTTTTTAATATTTCCAATTCATTTATTTTATTTTGGAATTTTTCTGCTTCTTCATATTTATTCTCTTCACTTAATTTATTTACTTTTTCATTTAATAATTCGCTAAAATAAAATATATTACATTATATTATTTTACATAAAGGTATTAATTCTCTCTTCATCTAAAACTAAATATTGTGATTTTACTTTAGGTAAATTTTCTATTTCTTTAATTTTATCATTCGTTTGATTTTTTTTCTTATTCATTATATTATCAAAAATTAAAATTATTCAAAAAAAATAAAAATAATTAAATATTAAAAAAAATATATAAATTTCAAAAATTACTTAAAAAAAATAAAAAATGGATAAATTTCTCTCATTATATCCAGAGAATGAAAAAGTATTAAAAAGGTCTCAAGAAAGTAAAAAACAAGAAGAATTAAAAGAAGAAACAAGAGAACAACCATGGGTAGAAAAATATCGTCCAAATAAATTAGATGATATAGTATATCAAGAAAATATAATAAAGGCGCTAAAAAAAACAAAAGAAACAGGAAAAATGCAACATCTTCTTTTTTATGGTCCTCCAGGAACAGGAAAAACATCAACAATATTAGCAGTAAAATATAATTTAAAAATAATTATATAATAAATTTATATTTAGTTATCAAAAGAATTATTTGGAATAAATTATAGACAAAGAATATTAGAATTAAATGCATCTGATGAAAGAGGAATTCAAGTAATAAGAGATAAAGTAAAGAAATTTTCTCAAAAAAAAATAACAAAAATATCAATGGAAACAAAAGCAAATTTTCAAATTGTAATATTAGATGAAGCAGATTCAATGACAACTGATGCTCAAAGTGCTTTAAGAAGAATAATAGAAGATTATACTGAACAAACTAGATTTTGTATAATTTGTAATTATGTTTCTAAAATTATTGATCCAATAACAAGTAGATGTGCTCAATTTAGATTTGGTTCTTTAAGTAAAGAAAGTCAATTACAAAGATTAAAATATATTGCAAAAGAAGAAAATGTTGTTATTCATGATAATATATTAAATTTATTACAAATTGTTTCTGATGGTGATTTAAGAAGAAGTATTAATTTATTACAAAGTATTAGTCAATTAGATTCTGATTTAATGAGTAATGATATTATTATGGATATTTGTGGTATTATTCCTAATAATATTATTATTGATTTAATTAATGATTGTAAAGAAAAAAATATTGATGGTATTGTTGATTCTATGAAAAATTTTATTGCTTCAGGTTATGATTTAAAAATTTTAATCAATCAATTAACTAATTTTTTCGCTGATGATAATACTGTTAATGATGAAAAGAAATTTAAAATTTTTGAAATTTTATTAGATAAAGATATTGCTCTTTGTCAAAGAAGTTCTAATGAAATTTTAGGATTTGACTTAGTTAGTCAGATTTCTAAAGTTTTGAAAGAATGATTTTATTTTACATTTGTAATTTTAAATTATTTTAAACTTATTAATTTTTTAAATATTTTATTTAAAAAATTCACAATATTTACTAAATTTAATGTGAAATTAAAAAGTTGAAATTAAAAATAGTTGAAAAATAAAAAGGCAAATTAATGAAATTTATGAAATATATATGAAATTAGTGTGACTTAATTGATGAATTTTTTCAAAAATAACTTCAAATTATTTTTTTATTAATATTTTTAATTCAATTATATTTTTTATTAATACATCAATTTCTTATTGATTTAAAATATCATAATTATTTGATTTTGTTTTTAATCTTTAAAAAGATAATATATTATTTTTTTAATTGATAATAATATTTTTTCTTTTTTTTTAAATTAAAAAATAATTTAAAATTAATATCAATAAATAAATTTTAGAAC